>CM041779.1:243183311-243291917 GCA_023374045.1 Limonium bicolor
GTCAACCGATTCGCAGGAAATTCACTCCAAAGCGCAAGCGTCTTTTTCTCAGAGCACCCAAGAACGAAGGTTAGGGTTGCGAAGTTATGAATAGAAAGGAATAACACACTCTGGGTTAATTTTACATTCGTACCCTCTTTTATGTCAACAGTATATCGCCGTGCTTCGTTTTTTTACCTTATTAGTACTATAACTTTCAAAAAGTTATATAGGTCGGTTAACTGGCTATTTGGTCGGTAGCATTGACCGTTAGTCGAATTTGATAACCGTAATTGGTCAATTTTGAAAAGGTTAATGGGATTGGTTAATTATTAGTTTTCGGTGTGGTTTTATGGTTAACTGAAAAGATGTAAATTTAGTTTTTTCTTCTCATAATTAGTAAACAACGAACAATTTTACCACTTTTGATGCGGCTTAAAACTGGTTAAGCGTCGGTTTTGGTAATATTTTATTTTAGAATAATTCTAATAATTAATTATATAAGTACATATTATTTTTGGTAAATCTAACAATTAATATATAGTTTTATACTTATACTTAAACATAAGGTTAAATGGTTTTTTAGGATAACCGGATTCTGTAAAATCAATACTGGAAACGATTAATTAAACGGATTAGTTAACCGAACCAGCAAACCTCTTTTGTTAAACGATTTCCGATTTCGATTTCATGGTTCCGGATTTGATTGGCGGTTTTGAATTCGGTTTGGCGGTTCCGGTTTTCCTTGAACACCCCTAGGGAAAACTGTCATTTGGGTCAATCGGTTTGGGTTCTGTTCATTTGGGTTTGGTTCAGGTTGATTTTAAATTGTCCAGTGTTCGGTTCGGGTTGGATCGAGTCAGGTGAATTCGGTTAGTGGTTTATTAATATTTCGTTTAGTTTTGGATCGGTGACGTGACTTTCAGTTGGGTTAACTTTTGGCTTGGATGACTTCGCTTTAAGTATCTTTCAGTTCTTGTTAGCCTCTAGGTTGCTTGGTTTTTTTCAGGTTATGGGTTTAATTCGGGTTAATCATTCGGTTGACATTACAGAATCAAACAACTTTATAATGATGATTGATTTTCAAAATCAACCATGTGTAATGATGATTGGTTAGCCTTGTGTAGTTTATATGTTATAAGTATCCATACCAATGTCATATTATATGCAATTTTATATGTTAGATATTTGTTAGGGTGTTTATTTTGTAGTCAGTTTGTTAGTTAATGCAGTTAGTATAAAAATATGTAGTCAATTTTTTAGAATTTGCAGTTTAATGCAATTAATTTTTTAGAACTCCGAGTTGGCAAAAATTGTTTTTTTTTCATTTTCAAATTAATAAATTATAATATCACAATTTTATAAATTTAGTTTATTTTTTTTCAAAAATAATTTTTTATAGATAACATTGTCTGATAAAGAGGGAAAAACTATACATAGAGTAGCTAGAGGGAACATTATTCAATCGAACATCACAATGGAGGAGAAAAGAATAGACATAGGGGGAAAAACAAACTTTGGGAGATAAAATACGGTTTATCCTAAATCGGAAAAGGAAACGACAGAGAGAATCAAACAATGACATGAAATTTGATTTGAACAAACCTTGGAATGAAGAAACTGTTTTTCCGCACAATCTAAAGGTGTTTTTTTAACATTTATTTGCATTTTTATGTAATGCCCGTTTTTCCTCATCCATTTACCAGAGGCGTAGTAAGAAGGTCCATTTTTAGACATCTATAAAACGGACATTGTTGTTCATAAACTTATCCAGGGTGTGGTAACGGAATATGTAGAACTATGTCCCTTTAAATTATGTCTATTGAAATACCCCGAACTTAATTAGAGTGATTAGATTACTCTAATACGAATATGGAGGGCCTATTAGTGCCTAATGAACTTTGGTAAAAGAATAATCCCAAAACACGAAAAACGCTTAGAAAGCGAAAAACGGTAAATTGAGCGTTAAGTGACCCTAAGAGGAATACGACCTCGACAAGAGTATCAAATAAATTTACAAGGCTTAGCAAGCCTAAATAATATATGGGAACAATTCCCGAAGAAAACAGATCCAAATAATGTATTAAAACGCTAATAAAGCTTTAGCGCACATTTTTTTAAGAAAAACCGAAAACGTGACTTAAGTGTCAAATGAACCCGTAAAAATTATAGTTCATTCAATAACTATAAATAAACATTAATGGAAGCTTAAGAGCCATTAAAATTAAAGAAACGAGAAAATTCCGGAAAACGGCCCAGTTAGTGAATAGTGCTAAAACCGGGTAAAATAACAAACGTTGTCTGTAAAGACGAAAAATGCTCCAGCTTACATATATATGTGGGCCGGTTTTAATTAGTAAAACAGCCCACTCACACACTCCTCACAACTAGCTAGTTAGGAGAAAATAAAAGAAAGGGAAAAAGTAGAAAAGCAAAAAGGTACACTCTCTCTCCTCCTTATTCTCTCTCTCTCTCTCTCTCTCTCTCTCTCTCTCTCTCTCTCCTCTCTCTCTCTCTCTCTCTCCTTCTTCCTTTCTTCTTTCTCCTCCTTCCCAGCAGGCTGAAACTCTCTTCTCCCCTTGCTGGCGATTTCAAGATGCCATCCATGGCTACCTCAACTTCCTTGCCTTGCCCAAGTCTCATTAAAGCTCCAATCACAAAATAAATACATATTCTTCTTCCTCTCATCATCCTCTATCATTCTCTCTTTCTAAAATTCCAAAAGGATGAAGTTGACCTCCATGGGTTTTCCCCATTTGAAGAGAAAAGCACACCATTTTGAAGCTTGGAGCCTTCTCTCTCTCTTCTAAGGTAAAACGGTTCATGAAAAACTCATTATTCTCCATCTTGTAGAGCTGGCCGATTTTTCCCTCTCTCACACCTTGTTTCCTTCTTGATTTTGAGCTTCAATTAAACCCTCCAATGGTGGTGGAGTTTCCCCTTTGATTCATGGGTGAAAGCCCCTCTTAAAAGGCTCCAAAAAGGTAAACCCTAACCTTGTGTTTTAAGCCCTTAAATTGAATTAGAATTTCTTAAGGGTTTAGATGATTAATTGAATGCACCTTTGTGTTTCTTGAATGTTGGGATGGAGTTTGGCAACTCCATCCCACTTGACCGAATTTGAGAAGAGGAGGACCAGAGGAGGATTAAAAGAGAACTTGTGAAATTAAGGTAAGAAATCAACCTTAAAGCTTGTTTTAAAATGCTTTAGGATTTGGGATGGGTAATTAAATTAATGAACCCAAACTATGAATTGAAATCTATGGGGGAGGATGTGTATAGTTGATTTTAGAGATAATTGTAAACTATTTTGATTTAAGGGCCTAAGTGTCATTGCATTTGAGATTTGGAGCTATATTGTTGATGTGGTGGATTTTTGGTTGAGCTTATGTGCTGGTAGGACACTTGTATGGGTGTGGCTAGTTTAGGATTGAAAATGGTGAAAAAGATGAGTTTGGACATGTAAGGTTTATGGGGAGGTTATGGCAAAATTTTGGTACAAAAACAAGTGTTTAAAGATGACCTAGTGAATTAGGGAACCTAGGTGTTTGTAGTGTTGTTTAGAGTTGAGTGATAGCCTTGAAATGGCATTTGGAGAACTAGAGGGAAGGAGGTAAAAATCTGTAGCAAATAGGTATCGAAATGCTTTGGAAAAACTAGAAAAGAGCAAGTGTGCAAGACTTAGTAAATGAGAGTTGGACTTGGGTTTTAGAAGTGCATTTATGTAGGAATGATTTGTAATGGTCATTGATGGATTTGGTGAGGTTTGTAGGAGGCAAAAACAAGCAAGAAGAAGTTAGAAATGCATAGAGTGCAAAATGCAAAATGTGAGAATTTGGATTTGTTGAATTTGAGCAAGAATTGGGTGGTGGATTAAACCAAGGATTTGGAGTGGTTTAAGGAGTGTTTTGAGGTGTTTAATTATGTAGGAAACTTGTGGAAAGTTTATGGAAAGATTAGGAGTGGATTAAGGGTTGATTTGGGGTTGAAAAATGACCTTAATAGCAGTTTTTAGCAGGGTCCGGACTTAGGATATGTACCAAGTCCCGGACCGCATCAAAAAACATGCCGAAACTGAAAAAAGGGGGTGGTCCGGGACTATAGTCCAGGACTAAGTCCCGGACCAGGTAAGAAAATCAGCCGAGAGTACGTTAATGCATTGGTCCGGGACAAGGGACCCGGACCATGCCTGAAATGCACCTGTATGTGTTTTTAAGGGGCTAAAACATGGGGATTGAATGGTATTGGTTTTAGATGATGTTTATGAGTTGTTTGGTGACTTATAAAGGTCCTAAGAAGTATGAACAAGTGTTGGAAATGAGTGAGTAAGTTAAGGAATTAAGTACACTGAGTTAAACCGAAATAACGGGGTAACAGGGTAAGTATGGGAGTAACAATTATGTACCTACCGTAACACCTTAATATTAATTGAACCATTTGACATGTAATTAGTGGTTCGAGAACAAGACACGAGGAACGAGTGTGAACCAAGGAACGTGAGGACACCCGGTAAAGTTAACCCCGGTGAAAGGTATGATTTCCTCATGCTCTGTATCCTAACTTGGTTACCCCGATTTGTGTGCTTGTTTGAATGTGTGATCACCTAACAAGATAAATGCACAAACCGGATTGTGTGCACTTAATAGTGCTTGTATTGTATCGTTGTTTGTTGGATTGAATTTAAACTAAGTTTGTATAATTCATGAAATGGATGAATGATGAATGAGTTGATTGCATGTGATTGTGTATTGTAGTGCCACTCATAGTAGAGTCTTGATTGATTCGTGACTCGAAGAACGAGTTGTGTCGTGGATAATGAAAACGAGGTAACACACGAAAACCATCGATTAACGGACAACGATAAATCAAACTTATAACTTTACTCGAAATGAGAACAAGCGACACCCGAGACTAGAGAACGTCCTTAAAAACAATAGTCGACTTCCTATGCAAGGATGTGACTCCACGTAGAAAACGAACATAGTTCCTAAGTAAAGGAAGTGTAGGGGTGACCCGTAAATCGGCAGATACAACGAGATAGGAAAACCTCCTAAGTTGTATGATAGCATCGAGAGAGATGCGGCTGACTGATATTATTATATGTATTTATATATGAGTACCTATTGTTACTAACTCGAGAGCTGGGTTAGGGGGATTGTGAGTCACGCGTGCAAGGAAGAGGAAGCAACAGAGCGTATGTTTCCGAATCCGTGGCCGAACTCCCTTGTTACCGGGCCGCGTGCCATATAGTGGTGCCCTGCGGGCCGTGTGCCACATAGTAGTGCCCGACTGGAGTAAGACCGGCAGAGCTTACCCGTCTAAAGAGGTAAGCTGGGTGTTATGGGATAGGAAAGAGGGAACATGAGAGAATGTTTCTAATCCCGTATTGAGATTATGAAAGCCCGGTGGTGAGACCTATATATGTCTCTGCCCGGAGCCTTGGAGGCTTAACCTAAAATTATTCAAGAGTAGAATAATCAAGAAAACTAGATCAGGACCGAGAGTGTCTAAACATCTAGGACGAGTAAACTACCCGGTTGGGGTGGAAAAAAATGGATAAGTAATGAGAATGAAACTCACTTGAGATACGGTCTCTCAAGGGTTAAGAATAAGGTAATCGAACTTGCCGAGCTGGATGTGATATTTGTGTGGATTGTATTCCTTGAGTGAATGTGAAGTATTTGTGTGAATGTGCATATATAATGTATGATGTATGCATGCTGTTTGAAATAAAATGAACCGCATGCCCTCGACCAAATAGTCGGCGTACCCTCGCTAGTACGCGGGGTATGCGGAAGTCATATGCAGCAATTTTGCTGAGCCCCTTGGGGCGATGTTTTTATTTTCCAGGTACAATGAAGCCGGCCACCGTTCGAGAGTAGGACGGGGTTGTGATTAAGCAAGGGTAGTTGTAATTATTTGTATTGTTGTATTATGGAAATGTAAGACCGAAAGGTCATTAATAATGTTGGGAATTGTAGATACTCAGTATAGTATTAAATGGAGATTGTATTGTTTACCATGGGATTGAAGGTTGTATTTGGTTTGTGATTTGATGAGGGAATGGAATGTATCATTTGGATAGTGTACTCGGTAAAGACCCATCAGACCGATATTGTAATTGTTGTTGTTTTGAGTTTGGACTGGCCTTGTTAGTCACGTGGGTGACTAACGGCATTGTTTCACCCCCGTTTGTATTGAAATTTCCGCTGCTTGTGTATTGATAATGGAGACGGGTTAAGAATCGATGTCATGATTACCGGTAGGGGTGTTACAAAAAGTGGTATCAGAGCGAAGTATCGCTTGATGGTCTGAATACCGAGTTTAGGAAAATACCGAGTTAGGAATTAGAGACCTAGGGCTAAGGGTTGAGTGTTAGCGTGTGAGGTACGCTAGTTAGGGACTTCCAGTGTGATCTGGATACCTACATAACCAATCCCGCCCTCCGCAACCCCAGTTATAATTTGGGAGAAGAACGCCAGAGAGACGGAAAGACCTCTCATACTCGGGTAAAACCCGATCTGGCTGTAGTAAGATAAACTTTATAATAAGAAAGAACATGTCATGCGGTTGATTCCAAGAACTGGAAATCCCGAAGATGGTCCCGTTTGAACGATAAACGCCGTACTTAACTGCAGAATGTTGAAGATCCTAAATACAGGATAATGAAATTTGCGGCACCATGGGGCGACGTGCTTCGCAGTCGCGAGAACCATGTGCAGCCAACAAGAAGGGAAGCATAGCTACACAATGAGCAGAAAAGCGAAGTAACAAAACCTGAGACAAGAGAGTCTACGGATTGCAAACGCATGATGATACTGTCAATGGTATACTAACCGGCTATGGAAATAGCCAAGGTTGGATAAATCCAAACCTACAACGCCAAAAGGCCGAAATGACCAAATAACATAGTTCGGACAACTATGAGAGTAACCATTAAGCCTACACCAAAAGGACTACGACGTAGCTCCTAAGGATAAATCAAACCTCGGTAACCACCGTAAAGACGTGGGAACGAGCAATGGAGTAAGGTACACGAAGTACCTCAAGGATCTGGAAAGCACCCGAATTAGTGACAATCACGGCAAGAACACTGAGAAGTACTCAGGGGATTGATCACTAAGATCAAAAATGGATGGAAATTCAGTAAAACCACCAAATACGGATGAAAACAATACCGTAACCGGTATTTGCTAACCTGAAAACCGACGTACCCGCGCACTTGCCAAGGCAAGTGCAACAACTACAAGGCAATTAGAAGACGTTTAACGACTAACAGGTGATTACTGAAGTACCACCATGACAATGGAAGCAAAGGCAGAATTACCGAACCTAAGAACTTGAAGGATGAAACCTGGAAAGGCCTAACGGCCCGACCATCACATTACGAACATACCAGTCAGCGAGAAGCTGGACTTGGTTAAAACCTTAGACATGGCAGCGCCATGGAGATTTTTCTTTCGAACTCAAGATTTTTATTTCAAAACCCAAAATTTTTCTTTCAAAACCACAACTTTTCTTTTAAACCTCAATTTTTTTAAAAAAAAAACAAACCAAAAGAATTACGGCAAGTATCATAGAATGATACAAGAGGAGTTGACAATAGAATACTTCACCTAGGCGTGTGACGAGCACTACGAGTGTACCCAATTACGGGATGTGGGACGATCGCACTCCGAAGGAGCTTGCGGGCCTGACAGACCCTTTTGTGAGTTAGTCGGGTAAGTGGTAACGTACCAATATGGTACCCCACGTATGTATACATGTAGTGTACGAAACACTGGAAGTAGCCAGCTCCGTTCTACGGACCATAAGGTAAAGGTAAACCGGAACAGTTGGACACCTCGAACGATCAGAGAATCAAGTAAGCTCACGGAGCAAAAAGGAGTCAAGAACTCACCCCAGGAGTACGATTAAGAGTTAGGAAGTGCGAGAAGCACTAGTCATTGACTAAAGACATTGGAGATCTCTCAAGAATTAGAAACAAAGCATGAAACAGCCGGAATGGATACCCGGTCTAAAAACAATAAGGCAAGGCCTATTATGAACACATAAATGTTCAAAGAACAAAATGAAACACCCAGAGTGATCATCTAAGGTACCGGTGGATATCGTTCACTACAGAAGGAATACCAAACAGGTTAAAACCATAAGAGAAGTACCCATAAACTACCCTAAGAACGGGAAACGTTATAACCCTAAATGGGACAATTTGGAATCCAGAACCGCAATGCGGAGTAAATTAAACATTCTCATAAATGTTAGCCAAAGGTAATGGCATAACTGAGCGACACCCAGGAGCTCCTTGAAGGGTGTATAACATTGTCGTGATAAAGACACAAGAATTACAACGAACACTCGGTTAGAACACCGAAGGGATCCCACTTACCATGGGATACCCTGAATTAATAAACGGTACCGATCGATACCAAAATACTTAAAGGGTCTCCAACGGACGGAAGCGTGATGCGATGAACTTATCACGGAGCCCAATGCTACCTCTAACCAATTTACGGTATTAGGTGAAGCAATACTTGCAAACAGCCTAAGATGAGCAAAGCTCTAGGCAATATGGCCAGTGAGCCAGGAACCCATTACAATACAAATTCAATGGTTGCAAAACCATTGTGAACTATATGGAGAGTTGTCAAGAATGGCACCAGTAAAGGGTATATTAATCAACGAGCAAGGATACCTCTCGTTAATGTGAGACCGCAAGAGCGGTGAACATGCAAATCCCAAAGAAGAGGATACCATCAATAATGTCTGAAATATATCCCTTTCAGAACTATTAATGTAGTGAAGCTTGAGAATACAAGTATTACCAAGCAATGTGGAAATAACTATTATAGCAACTGTTGGAACCGAAGAGTAATCGGTTAAGAAGAAATACAGTATATGCAAGGTGAAGTGGAAAATTAACAACGCTCAAGGAGCTTAGGGATATAAAGAATATCATATTCTATAACCAGCCAAATGAATGGCGAACCATTGCCTAAATGGTAGTAAAACAGGAGCAGAAGCTAATGAAATAGCGGATGTCATGGGAACCAATGTCGTAAATAAATAAGAACATGGTGCGCAGCAAGCAACTAAGACATGTGGATAGATCATACACTGAGATGGAGTCGATGAATAAAGATGGTAGACAGATTGAGAAACAAGGAAACAATATTTATTCCTATTGCAATCTCACAAGAGATTTACTGCCCAGGGGTTTACACCTCTGCACTCTGTAGGACTGAGTGTTTTGGTATTGCACTTGTGCAGTGATGACCGAGTGGGATAGCTAGGAAGTTGGGAAGATGACAATTGTGGTAAGAGTAGAAAGGAGACTTATGAAGTCACAAGGACCGACGCATAGAAAATGCAAGGTCGTACGAGTAAAGAACACTGGTACAAAACCAGTTTAGTAGGCATAGTTCAGAAGCTACTGACAACAGAGGAAGCACTACAATTAGGTGGTGGCTCAACCGCAACCGACAATAAGTCGGAGGAATCAAGTGAATAATCACTCAAGTACACAATAGTATGTACATAGATTCCAAAAGAGCTGGATAGAAAATCCGAAGCTCATTGAATTCGCGTACGGTAAGAGATACCACGCTTGATGAATAAAACTTATTTCCAAGATAAAAAGGGATAAAAGGATATTGCATAACACATTAAGAATAACGAGAAGGGCGAACAGACCCAAGTTATCAGGGTCGCGCAGCAGAAGCTAGTGGGCCCAGAATTCTAAGGTTAATACACCTACTGAATAAAAGGTTAATCATTAATGCCTTGAAGCCTGAAAGGCTAGAATCGAACCCGGTTAAGAGTTAAATAAACTCCGATGAAAATTCATGGTGCAGGGACTAACCAACAGCATCGTTAAGACCCTTTGACCAGAATACATTGTATAATAGAGCGCATGGAAGTCGAACCACTCCATGACGGCTGAATGCCTTCGACCTATGACCAATGTTGACACATGGTAGATTATGTGGGCGTAATCCCTTTTAAGGGGGGTAGAGCAAAAATCATGAAGTGTGTGTTTCACGTGATAAGGGCGTAAACTACTATGCGCATAACGTAAAAGAATTTGTTTTGATGATGGGTACTTATGTTACATAAACATTTGTACTCACTCATTGTGGAAATTATGATTATTTATGAGATTTGAAGTGGAAAGGAGTAGAGAAACTCCAGGGGAATGAGAGCCCCGGTGGTATATGTCTATTCGAGATTAGACATAGTATTTGATTTGGGATTAGACATGGTATAGATGAGTATATTTGGGAATTTGTTGAGAATAAATCAGTATGAAACCGATGTTGAATCTAGTGAGAATTGAGTCCCCTAGGTGAATTGGGTTGATTTGATTTGTTAACAATTTGAGGATAGAAAACTAATTGGCATTATATGTTTGAATTTCTTAGGTAAAGTAGTTGCAGACAAGTAAGCAACAATTTATGAGTAGGTGTGAGGAAACTGACGTAGAACCTAGTAGGAATTGAATTCCTAGGTGATTGATTGAAGATAATTAAGGATGATTGATGGACCGAGTTCCATCGCTTGGAGATGCTTTGCTTTGTTTTATGACTAGAATGATTAAAAGATAGAAAATGGTAAATGATTGAATTACATGATTGTTTGAAACGGAAGTGTGAAGTCGAACTTGATTTACTAGTGATCAAGGGAGATGAAACACAAATTGGGGCGGAGAGATTGTTCATCACTGATGCTGATCACATCGGGGTTGAATGATTCTTGAGGCCCCCTGTAAGTGGTCATAAGTAATCCTGCTAGGATTAATGCAGTAAGCATGGATTGGGTTTAGTGTGGGGTTGTTCTATTACGTTGCTTGTGTTGTACTGGCATGTACACACGGTAAATTGCACTAGGATAATTATTTGGTGTTGCACCAGTATGTGCGTGGTTGACAATTGTTTTGCGTTGCACTGGTATGTGCACAGGGTAAATTGTTTTGTGACGTACTGATGTGTACGCTCGTTGCATGGTACTAGGTTGTATGTTGTGTGGTGTTGGTAGGTACCCATGGTTGTTAAATTGCTTGTTAACTGATTTGGTGTGTACCGGTATGTACACACTCGCTGGACTGACTTTGAGCCTGTAGGGTTATAGAGATGATGACCTCGGCACACGATATGTCTAAATGACTAACGATATTAGACTCACCAACTTTGTGGGCAAAGTTCTTTAAGGGGGGTAGATTGAAATACCCCAAACTTAATTAGGGTGATTAGATTACTCTAATACGATATGGAGGGCCTATTAGTGCCTAATGAACTTTGGTAAAAAGAATAAATCCAAAAGAAACAAGAAAAACGCTTAGAAAGCTAAAACGCTAAATTGAGCGTTAAGTGACCCTAAGAGGAACACGACCTCAAAAAGAGTATCAAATGAATTTAAAAGGCTTAGAAAGGCATAAATAATATATGGGAACAATTCCTGAAGAAAAAGGATCCAAATAATGTATTAAAACGCTAATAAAGCTTTAGCGCACGTTTTTCGAGAAAAACCGAAAACGTGACTTTAAGTGGTCAAACGAACCCGTAAAAATTATAGTTCATTCAATAACTATAAATAAACATTAATGGAAGCTTAAGAGCCATTAAAATTAAAGAAACGAGAAAATTCCGGAAATGGGCCCGGTTAGTGAATAGTGCTAAAACCGGGTAAAATAACGAACGTTGTCTGTAAAAGATGAAAACACTCCAGCTTACATATATATGTGGGCCGGTTTTAATTAGTAAAACAGCCCACTCACACACTCACTCACAACTAGCTAGTTAGGAAGAAAGAAAAGAAAGGGAAAAGTATAAAAGCAAAAGGTCTCTCTCCTCCTTATTCTCTTTCTCTCTCTCTCTATCTCTCTCTCTCTCTCTCTCTCTCTCTCTCTCTCTCTATCTCTCTCTCTCTCTCTCTCTCTCTCTCTCTCTCTCTCTCTCTCTCTCTCTCTCTCTCTCTTTCCTCCTTATTCTTTCTCCTCCTTCCCAGCCGGCTGAAACTCTCTTCTGCCCCTTGCTGGCGATTTCAAGATGCCATCCATGGCTACCTCAACTTCCTTGCCTTGCCCAAGTCTCATTAAAGCTCCAATCACAAAAATAAATACATATTCTTCTTCCTCTCATCATCCTCTATCATTCTCTCTTTCTAAAATTCCAAAAGGATGAAGTTGACCTCCATGGGTTTTCCCCATTTGAAGAGAAAAGCACACCATTTTGAAGCTTGAAGCCTTCTCTCTCTCTTCTAAGGTAAAAAGGTTCATGAAAAACTCATTATTCTCCATCTTGTAGAGCTGGCCGATTTTTCCCTCTCTCACACCTTGTTTCCTTCTTGATTTTGAGCTTCAAGTCAACCCTCCAATGGTGGTGGAGTTTCCCCTTTGATTCATGGGTGAAAGCCCCTCTTAAAAGGCTCCAAAAAGGTAAACCCTAACCTTGTGTTTTAAGCCCTTAAATTGAATTAGAATTTCTTAAGGGTTTAGATGATTAATTGAATGCATCTTTGTGTTTCTTGAATGTTGGGATGGAGTTTGGCAACTCCATCCCCACTTGACCGAATTTGAGAAGAGGAGGACCAAAAGGAGGATTAAAAGAGAACTTGTGAAATTAAGGTAAGAAATCAACCTTAAAGCTTGTTTTAAATTATTTAGGATTTGGGATGGGTAATTAAATTAATGAACCCAAACTATGAATTGAAATCTATGGGGGAGGATGTGTATAGTTGATTTTAGAGATAATTGTAAACTATTTTGATTTAAGGGCCTAAGTGTCATTGCATTTGAGATTTGGAGCTATATTGTTGATGTGGTGGATTTTTGGTTGAGCTTATGTGCTGGTAGGACACTTGTATGGGTGTGGCTAGTTTAGGATTGAAAATGGTGAAAAAGATGAGTTTGGACATGTAAGGTTTATGGGGAGGTTATGGCAAAATTTTGGTACAAAAACAAGTGTTTAAAGATGACCTAGTGAATTAGGGAACCTAGGTGTTTGTAGTGTTGTTTAGAGTTGAGTGATAGCCTTGAAATGGCATTTGGAGAACTAGAGGGAAGGAGGTAAAAATCTGTAGCAAATAGGTATCGAAATGCTTTGGAAAACTAGAAAAGAGCAAGTGTGCAAGACTTAGTAAATGAGAGTTGGACTTGGGTTTTAGAAGTGCATTTATGTAGGAATGATTTGTAATGGTCATTGATGGATTTGGTGAGGTTTGTAGGAGGTAAAAACAAGCAAGAAGAAGTTAGAAATGCATAGAGTGCAAAATGCAAAATGTGAGAATTTGGATTTGTTGAATTTGAGCAAGAATTGGGTGGTGGATTAAACCAAGGATTTGGAGTGGTTTAAGGAGTGTTTTGAGGTGTTTAATTATGTAGGAAACTTGTGGAAAGTTTATGAAAAGATTAGATGGATTAAGGGTTTGATTTGGGGTTGAAAAATGACCTTAATAGCAGTTTTTAGCAGGGTCTGGGACTTAGGATATGTACCAAGTCCCGGACCGCATCAAAAAAACATGCCGAAACTGAAAAAGGGGTGGTCCGGGACTATAGTCCAGGACTAAGTCCCGGACCAGGTAAGAAAATCAGCCGAGAGTACGTTAATGCATTGGTCCGGGACTAGGGACCCGGACCATGTCCCGGACCATGCCTGAAATGCACCTGTATGTGTTTTTAAGGGGCTAAAACATGGGGGATTGAATGGTATTGGTTTTAGATGATGTTTAGGAGTTGTTTGGTGACTTATAAAGGTCCTAAGAAGTATGAACAAGTGTTGGAAATGAGTGAGTAAGTTAAGGAATTAAGTACACTGAGTTAAACCGAAATAACGGGGTAACAGGGTAAGTATGGGAGTAACAATTATGTACCTACCGTAACACCTTAATATTAATTGAAACATTTGACATGTAATTAGTGGTTCGAGAACAAGACACGAGGAACGAGTGTGAACCAAGGAACGTGAGGACACCCGGTAAAGTTAACCCCGGTGAAAGGTATGATTTCCTCATGCTCTGTATCCTAACTTGGTTACCCCATTTGTGTGCTTGTTTGAATGTGTGATCACCTAACAAGATAAATGCACAAACCGGATTGTGTGCACTTAATAGTGCTTGTATTGTATCGTTGTTTGTTGGATTGAATTTAAACTAAGTTTGTATAATTCATGAAATGGATGAATGATGAATGAGTTGATTGCATGTGATTGTGTATTGTAGTGCCACTCATAGTTGAGTCTTGAATGATTCGTGACTCGAAGAACGAGTCGTGTCGTGGATAATGAAAACGAGGTAACACACAAAACCATCGATTAACGGACAACGATAAATCAAACTTATAACTTTACTCGAAATGAGAACAAGCGACACCCGAGACTAGAGAACGTCTTAAAAACAATAGTCGACTTCCTATGCAAGGATGTGACTCCACGTAGAAAACGAACATAGTTCCTAAGTAAAGGAAGTGTAGGGGCGACCCGTAAATCGGCAGATACAACGAGATAGGAAAACCTCCTAAGTTGTATGATAGCATCGAGAGAGATGCGGCTGACTGATATTATTATATGTATTTATATATGAGTACCTATTGTTACTAACTCGAGAGCTGGGTTAGGGGGATTGTGAGTCACGCGTGCAAGGAAGAGGAAGCAACAGAGCGTATGTTTCCGAATCCGTGGCCGAACTCCCTTGTTACCGGGCCGCGTGCCACATAGTGGTGCCCTGCGGGGCCGTGTGCCACATAGTAGTGCCCGACTGGAGTAAGACCGGCAGAGCTTACCCGTCTAAAGAGGTAAGCTGGGTTATGGGATAGGAAAGAGGGAACATGAGAGAATGTTTCTAATCCCGTATTGAGATTATGAAAGCCCGGTGGTGAGACCTATATATGTCTCTGCCCGGAGGCCTTGGAGGCTTAACCTAAAATTATTCAAGAGTAGAATAATCAAGAAAACTAGATCAGGACCGAGAGTGTCTAAACATCTAGGACGAGTAAACTACCCGGTTGGGGTGAAAAAAATGGATAAGTAATGAGAATGAAACTCACTTGAGATACGGTCTCTCAAGGTTAAGAATAAGGTAATCGAACTTGCCGAGCTGGATGTGATATTTGTGTGGATTGTATTCCTTGAGTGAATGTGAAGTATTTGTGTGAATGTGCATATATAATGTATGATGTATGCATGCTGTTTGAAATAAAATGAACCGCATGCCCTCGACCAAATAGTCGGCGTACCCTCGCTAGTACGCGGGGTATGCGGAAGTCATATGCAGCAATTTTGCTGAGCCCCTTGGGGCGATGTTTTTATTTTCCAGGTACAATGAAGCCGGCCACCGTTCGAGAGTAGGACGGGGTTGTGATTAAGCAAGGGTAGTTGTTAATTATTTGTATTGTTGTATTATGGAAATGTAAGACCGAAAGGTCATTAATAATGTTGGGAATTGTAGATACTCAGTATAGTATTAAATGGAGATTGTATTGTTTACCATGGGATTGAAGGTTGTTTTGGTTTGTGATTTGATGAGGGAATGGAATGTATCATTTGGATAGTGTACTCGGTAAAGACCCATCAGACCGATATTGTAATTGTTGCTGTTTTTTGAGTTTGGACTGGCCTTGTTAGTCACGTGGGTGACTAACGCATTGTTTCACCCCCGGTTGTATTGAAATTTCCGCTGCTTGTGTATTGATAATGGAGACGGGTTAAGAATCGATGTCATGATTACCGGTAGGGGTGTTACAAAAAGTGGTATCAGAGCGAAGTATCGCTTTGATGGTCTGAATACCGAGTTTAGGAAAATACCGAGTTAGGAATTAGAGACCTAGGGCTAAGGTTGAGTGTTAGCGTGTGAGGTACGCTAGTTAGGGACTTCTAGTGTGATCTGGATACCTACATAACCAATCCCGCCCTCCGCAACCCCAGTTATAATTTGGGAGAAGAACGCCAGAGAGACGGAAAGACCTCTCATACTCGGGTAAAACCCGATCTGGCTGTAGTAAGATAAACTTTATACTAAGAAAGAACATGTCATGCGGTTGATTCCAAGAACTGGAAATCCCGAAGATGGTTCCCGTTTGAACGATAAACGCCGTACTTAACTGCAGAATGTTGAAGATCCTAAATACAGGATAATGAAATTTGTGGCACCATGGGGCGACGTGCTTCGCAGTCGCGAGAACCATGTGCAGCCAACAAGAAGGGAAGCATAGCTACACAATGAGCAGAAAAGCGAAGTAACAAAACCTGAGACAAGAGAGTCTACGGATTGCAAACGCATGATGATACCGTCAATGGTATACTAACCGGCTATGGAAATAGCCAAGGTTGGATAAATCCAAACCTACAACGCCAAAAGGCCGAAATGACCAAATAACATAGTTCGGACAACTATGAGAGTAACCATTAAGCCTACACCAAAAGGACTACGACGTAGCTCCTAAGGATAAATCAAACCTCGGTAACCACCGTAAAGACGTGGGAACGAGCAATGGAGTAAGGTACACGAAGTACCTCAAGGATCTGGAAAGCACCCGAATTAGTGACAATCACGGCAAGAACACTGAGAAGTACTCAGGGGATTGATCACTAAGATCAAAAATGGATGGAAATTCAGTAAAACCACCAAATACGGATGAAAACAATACCGTAACCGGTATTTGCTAACCTGAAAACCGACGTACCCGCGCACTTGCCAAGGCAAGTGCAACAACTACAAGGCAATTAGAAGACGTTTAACGACTAACAGGTGATTACTGAAGTACCACCATGACAATGGAAGCAAAGGCAGAATTACCGAACCTAAGAACTTGAAGGATGAAACCTGGAAAGGCCTAACGGCCCGACCATCACATTACGAACATACCAGTCAGCGAGAAGCTGGACTTGGTTAAAACCTTAGACATGGCAGCGCCATGGAGATTTTTCTTTCGAACTCAAGATTTTTATTTCAAAACCCAGAATTTTTCTTTCAAAACCACAACTTTTCTTTTAAACCTCAATTTTTTTAAAAAAAAAACAAACCAAAAGATTACGGCAAGTATCATAGAATGATACAAGAGGAGTTGACAATAGAATACTTCACCTAGGCGTGTGACGAGCACTACGAGTGTACCCAATTACGGGATGTGGGACGATCGCACTCCGAAGGAGCTTGCGGGCCTGACAGACCCTTTTGTGAGTTAGTCGGGTAAGTGGTAACATACCAATATGGTACCCCACGTATGTATACATGTAGTGTACGAAACACTGGAAGTAGCCAGCTCCGTTCTACGGACCATAAGGTAAAGGTAAACCGGAACAGTTGGACACCTCGAACGATCGGAGAATCAAGTAAGCTCACGGAGCAAAAAGGAGTCAAGAACTCACCCCAGGAGTACGATTAAGAGTTAGGAAGTGCGAGAAGCACTAGTCATTGACTAAAGACATTGGAGATCTCTCAAGAATTAGAAACAAAGCATGAAACAGCCGGAATGGATACCCGGTCTAAAAACAATAAGGCAAGGCCTATTATGAACACATAAATGTTCAAAGAACAAAATGAAACACCCAGAGTGATCATCTAAGGTACCGGTGGATATCGTTCACTACAGAAGGAATACCAAACAGGTTAAAACCATAAGAGAAGTACCCATAAACTACCCTAAGAACGGGAAACGTTATAACCCTAAATGGGACAATTTGGAATCCAGAACCGCAATGCGGAGTAAATTAAACATTCTCATAAATGTTAGCCAAAGGTAATGGCATAACTGAGCGACACCCAGGAGCGACCCTTGAAGGGTGTATAACATTGTCGTGATAAAGACACAAGAATTACAACGAACACTCGGTTAGAACACCGAAGGGATCCCACTTACCATGGGATACCCTGAATTAATAAACGGTACCGATCGATACCAAAATACTTAAAGGGTCTCCAACGGACGGAAGCGTGATGCGATGAACTTATCACGGAGCCCAATGCTACCTCTAACCAATTTACGGTATTAGGTGAAGCAATACTTGCAAACAACCTAAGATGAGCAAAGCTCTAGGCAATATGGCCAGTGAGCCAGGAACCCCAATACAAATTCAATGGTTGCAAAACCATTGTGAACTATATGGAGAGTTGTCAGAATGGCACCAGTAAAGGGTATATTAATCAACGAGCAAGGATACCTCTCGTTAATGTGAGACCGCAAGAGCGGTGAACATGCAGATCCCAAAGAAGAGGATACCATCAATAATGTCTGAAATATATCCCTTTCAGAACTATTAATGTAGTGAAGCTTGAGAATACAAGTATTACCAAGCAATGTGGTAATAAACTATTATAGCAACTGTTGGAACGAAGAGTAATCGGTTAAGAAGAAATACAGTATATGCAAGGTGAAGTGGAAAATTAACACGCTCAAGGAGCTTAGGGATATAAAGAATATCATATTCTATAACCAGCCGAATGAATGGCGAACCATTGCCTAAATGGTAGTAAAACAGGAGCAGAAGCTAATGAAATAGCGGATGTCATGGGAACCAATGTCGTAAATAAATAAGAACATGGTGCGCAGCAAGCAACCAATACATGTGGATAGATCATACACTGAGATGGAGTCGATGAATAAAGATGGTAGACAGATTGAGAAACAAGGAAACAATATTTATTCCTATTGCAATCTCACAAGAGATTTACTGCCCAGGGGTTTACACCTCTGCACTCTGTAGGACTGAGTGTTTTGGTATTGCACTTGTGCAGTGATGACCGAGTGGGATAGCTAGGAAGTTGGGAAGATGACAATTGTGGTAAGAGTAGAAAGGAGACTTATGAAGTCACAAGGACCGACGCATAGAAAATGCAAGGTCGTACGAGTAAAGAACACTGGTACAAAACCAGTTTAGTAGGCATAGTTCAGAAGCTACTGACAACAGAGGAAGCACTACAATTAGGTGGTGGCTCAACCTCAACCGACAATAAGTCGGAGGAATCAAGTGAATAATCACTCAAGTACACAATAGTATGTACATAGATTCCAAAAGAGCTGGATAGAAAATCCGAAGCTCATTGAATTCGCGTACGGTAAGAGATACCACGCTTGATGAATAAAACTTATTTCCAAGATAAAAAGGATAAAAGGATATTGCATAACACATTAAGAATAACGAGAAGGGCGAACAGACCCTAGTTATCAGGGTCGCGCAGTAGAAGCTAGTGGGCCCAGAATTCTAAGGTTAATACACCTACTGAATAAAGGTTAATCATTAATGCCTTGAAGCCTGAAAGGCTAGAATCGAACCCGGTTAAGAGTTAAATAAACTCCGATGAAAATTCATGGTGCAGGGACTAACCAACAGCATCGTTAAGACCCTTTGACCAGAATACATTGTATATAGAGCGCATGGAAGTCGAACCACTCCATGACGGCTGAATGCCTTCGACCTATGACCAATGTTGACACATGGTAGATTATGTGGGCGTAATCCCTTTTTAAGGGGGGTAGAGCAAAAATCATGAAGTGTGTGTTTCACGTGATAAGGGCATAAACTACTATGCGCATAACGTAAAAGAATTTGTTTTGATGATGGGTACTTATGTTACATAAACATTTGTACTCACTCATTGTGGAAATTATGATTATTTATGAGATTTGAAGTGGAAAGGAGTAGAGAAACTCCAGGGGAATGAGAGCCCCGGTGGTATATGTCTATTCGAGATTAGACATAGTATTTGATTTGGGATTAGACATGGTATAGATGAGTATATTTGGGAATTTGTTGAGAATAAATCAGTATGAAACCGATGTTGAATCTAGTGAGAATTGAGTCCCCTAGGTGAATTGGGCTGATTTGATTTGTTAACAATTTGAGGATAGAAAACTAATTGGCATTATATGTTTGAATTTCTTAGGTAAAGTAGTTGCAGACAAGTAAGCAACATTTATGAGTAGGTGTGAAACTGACGTAGAACCTAGTAGGAATTGAATTCCTAGGTGATTGATTGAAGATAATTAAGGATGATTGATGGACCGAGTTCCATCGCTTGGAGATGCTTGCTTTGTTTTATGACTAGAATGATTAAAAGATAGAAAATGGTAAATGATTGAATTACATGATTGTTTGAAACGGAAGTGTGAAGTCGAACTTGATTTACTAGTGATCAAGGGAGATGAAACAAATTGGGGCGGAGAGATTGTTCATCACTGATGCTGATCACATCGGGGTTGAATGATTCTTGAGGCCCCCTGTAAGTGGTCATAAGTAATCCTGCTAGGATTAATGCAGTAAGCATGGACTGGGTTTAGTGTGGGTTGTTCTATTACGTTGCTTGTGTTGTACTGGCATGTACACACGGTAAATTGCACTAGGATAATTATTTGGTGTTGCACCAGTATGTGCGTGGTTGACAATTGTTTTGCGTTGCACTGGTATGTGCACGGGGTAAATTGTTTTGTGACGTACTGATGTGTACGCTCGTTGCATGGTACTGGATGTATGTTGTGTGGTGTTGGTAGGTACCCATGGTTGTTAAATTGCTTGTTAACTGATTTGGTGTGTACCGGTATGTACACACTCGCTGGACTGACTTTGAGCCTGTGGGTTATAGAGATGATGACCTCGGCACACGATATGTCTAAATGACTAATGATATTAGACTCACCAACTTTGTGGGCAAAGTTCTTTAAGGGGGTAGATTGAAATACCCCGAACTTAATTAGGGTGATTAGATTACTCTAATACGATATGGAGGGCCTATTAGTGCCTAATGAACTTTGGTAAAAAGAATAAATCCAAAAGAAACAAGAAAAACGCTTAGAAGCTAAAACGCTAAATTGAGCGTTAAGTGACCCTAAGAGGAATACGACCTCAACAAGAGTATCAAATGAATTTAAAAGGCTTAGAAAGGCATAAATAATATATGGGAACAATTCCCGAAGAAAACGGATCCAAATAATGTATTAAAACGCTAATAAAGCTTTAGCGCACGTTTTTTGAGAAAAACCGAAAACGTGACTTTAAGTGGTCAAACGAACCCGTAAAATTATAGTTCATTCAATAACTATAAATAAACATTAATGGAAGCTTAAGAGCCATTAAAATTAAAGAAACGAGAAAATTCCGGAAAACGGGCCCGTTTAGTGAATAGTGCTAAAACCGGGTAAAATAACGAACGTTGTCTGTAAAGATGAAAAACGCTCCAGTTCATATATATGTGGGCCGGTTTTAATTAGTATAAACATCCCACTCACACACTCACTCACAACTAGCTAGTTAGGAAGAAAAGAAAAGAAAGGGAAAAGTATAAAAGCAAAAGTCTCTCTCCTCCTTATTCTCTTTCTTCTCTCTCTCTCTCTCTCTTTATCTCTCTCTCTCTCCTCTCTCTCTCTCTCTCTCTCTCTCTCTCTCTCTTCCCTTCCTTATTCTTTCTCCTCCTTCCCAGCCGGCTGAAACTCTCTTCTGCCCCTTGCTGGCGATTTCAAGATGCCATCCATGGCTACCTCAACTTCCTTGCCTTGCCCAAGTCTCATTAAAGCTCCAATCACAAAAATAAATACATATTCTTCTTCCTCTCATCATCCTCTATCATTCTCTCTTTCTAAAATTCCAAAAGGATGAAGTTTACCTCCATGGGTTTTCCCCATTTGAAGAGAAAAGCACACCATTTTGAAGTTGAAAGCCTTCTCTCTCTCTTCTAAGGTAAAAAGATTCATGAAAAACTCATTATTCTCCATCTTGTAGAGCTGGCCGATTTTTCCCTCTCTCACACCTTGTTTCCTTCTTGATTTTGAGCTTCAATTCAACCCTCCAATGGTGGTGGAGTTTCCCCTTTGATTCATGGGTGAAAGCCCCTCTTAAAAGGCTCCAAAAAGGTAAACCCTAACCATGTGTTTTAAGCCCTTAAATTGAATTAGAATTTCTTAGGGTTTAGATGATTATTGAATGCATCTTTGTGTTTCTTGAATGTTGGGATGGAGTTTGGCAACTCCATCCCCACTTGACCGAATTTGAGAAGAGGAGACCAAAAGGAGGATTAAGAGAACTTGTGAATTAAGGTAAGAAATCAACCTTAAAGCTTGTTTTAAAATTATTTAGGATTTGGGATGGGTAATTAAATTAATGAACCCAAACTATGAATTGAAATCTATGGGGGAGGATGTGTATAGTTGATTTTAGAGATAATTGTAAACTATTTTGATTTAAGGGCCTAAGTGTCATTGCATTTGAGATTTGGAGCTATATTGTTGATGTGGTGGATTTTTGGTTGAGCTTATGTGCTGGTAGGACACTTGTATGGGTGTGGCTAGTTTAGGATTGAAAATGGTGAAAAGATGAGTTTGGACATGTAAGGTTTATGGGGAGGTTATGGCAAAATTTTGGTACAAAACAAGTGTTTAAAGATGACCTAGTGAATTAGGGAACCTAGGTGTTTGTAGTGTTTTTTTTAGAGTTGAGTGATAGCCTTGAAATGGCATTTGGAGAACTAGAGGGAAGGAGGTAAAAATCTGTAGCAAATAGGTATCGAAATGCTTGGAAAAACTAGAAAAGAGCAAGTGTGCAAGACTTAGTAAATGAGAGTTGGACTTGGGTTTTAGAAGTGCATTTATGTAGGAATGATTTGTAATGGTCATTGATTGATTTGGTGAGGTTTGTAGGAGGTAAACACGCAAGAAGAGTTAGAAAGGCATAGAGGGCAAAATGGCAAAATTGAGAATTTGGATTTGTTGAATTTGAGCAAGAATTGGGGTGGATTAACCAAGGATTTGGAGTGGTTTAAGGAGTGTTTTGAGGTGTTTAATTATGTAGGAAACTTGTGGAAAGTTTATGAAAAGATTAGGAGTGGATTAAGGGTTGATTTGGGGTTGAAAAATGACCTTAATAGCATCAAAAAAACATGCCGAAACTGAAAAAAGGGGGTGATCCGGGACTATAGTCCAGGACTAAGTCCCGGACCAGGTAAGAAAATCAGCCGAGAGTACGTTAATGCATTGGTCCGGGAGTAGGGACCCGGACCATGTCCCGGACCATGCCTGAAATGCACCTGTATGTGTTTTTAAGGGGCTAAAACATGGGGGATTGAATGGTATTGGTTTTAGATGATGTTTAGGAGTTGTTTGGTGACTTATAAAGGTCCTAAGAAGTATGAACAAGTGTTGGAAATGAGTGAGTAAGTTAAGGAATTAAGTACACTGAGTTAAACCGAAATAACGGGGTAACAGGGTAAGTATGGGAGTAACAATTATGTACCTACCGTAACACCTTAATATTAATTGAAACATTTGACATGTAATTAGTGGTTCGAGAACAAGACACGAGGAACGAGTGTGAACCAAGGAACGTGAGGACACCCGGTAAAGTTAACCCCGGTGAAAGGTATGATTTCCTCATGCTCTGTATCCTAACTTGGTTACCCCGATTTGTGTGCTTGTTTGAATGTGTGATCACCTAACAAGATAAATGCACAAACCGGATTGTGTGCACTTAATAGTGCTTGTATTGTATCGTTGTTTGTTGGATTGAATTTAAACTAAGTTTGTATAATTCATGAAATGGATGAATGATGAATGAGTTGATTGCATGTGATTGTGTATTGTAGTGCCACTCATAGTTGAGTCTTGATGATTCGTGACTCGAAGAACGAGTGTGTCGTGGATAATGAAAACGAGGTAACACACAAAACCATCGATTAACGGACAACGATAAATCAAACTTATAACTTTACTCGAAATGAGAACAAGCGACACCCGAGACTAGAGAACGTCCTTAAAAACAATAGTCGACTTCCTATGCAAGGATGTGACTCCACGTAGAAAACGAACATAGTTCCTAAGTAAAGGAAGGTAGGGGGACCCGTAAATCGGCAGATACAACGAGATAGGAAAACCTCCTAAGTTGTATGATAGCATCGAGAGAGATGCGGCTGACTGATATTATTATATGTATTTATATATGAGTACCTATTGTTACTAACTCGAGAGCTGGGTTAGGGGGATTGTGAGTCACGCGTGCAAGGAAGAGGAAGCAACAGAGCGTATGTTTCCGAATCCGTGGCCGAACTCCCTTGTTACCGGGCCGCGTGCCACATAGTGGTGCCCTGCGGGGCCGTGTGCCACATAGTAGTGCCCGACTGGAGTAAGACCGGCAGAGCTTACCCGTCTAAAGAGGTAAGCTGGGTGTTATGGGATAGGAAAGAGGGAACATGAGAGAATGTTTCTAATCCCGTATTGAGATTATGAAAGCCCGGTGGTGAGACCTATATATGTCTCTGCCCGGAGGCCTTGGAGGCTTAACCTAAAATTATTCAAGAGTAGAATAATCAAGAAAACTAGATCAGGACCGAGAGTGTCTAAACATCTAGGACGAGTAAACTACCCGGTTGGGGTGGAAAAAAATGGATAAGTAATGAGAATGAAACTCACTTGAGATACGGTCTCTCAAGGGTTAAGAATAAGGTAATCGAACTTGCCGAGCTGGATGTGATATTTGTGTGGATTGTATTCCTTGAGTGAATGTGAAGTATTTGTGTGAATGTGCATATATAATGTATGATGTATGCATGCTGTTTGAAATAAAATGAACCGCATGCCCTCGACCAAATAGTCGGCGTACCCTCGCTAGTACGCGGGGTATGCGGAAGTCATATGCAGCAATTTTGCTGAGCCCCTTGGGGCGATGTTTTTATTTTCCAGGTACAATGAAGCCGGCCACCGTTCGAGAGTAGGACGGGGTTGTGATTAAGCAAGGGTAGTTGTTAATTATTTGTATTGTTGTATTATGGAAATGTAAGACCGAAAGGTCATTAATAATGTTGGGAATTGTAGATACTCAGTATAGTATTAAATGGAGATTGTATTGTTTACCATGGGATTGAAGGTTGTTTGGTTTGTGATTTGATGAGGGAATGGAATGTATCATTTGGATAGTGTACTCGGTAAAGACCCATCAGACCGATATTGTAATTGTTGCTGTTTTGAGTTTGGACTGGCCTTTAGTCACGTGGGTGACTAACGGCATTGTTTCACCCCCGGTTGTATTGAAATTTCCGCTGCTTGTGTATTGATAATGGAGACGGGTTAAGAATCGATGTCATGATTACCGGTAGGGGTGTTACAAAAAGTGGTATCAGAGCGAAGTATCGCTTGATGGTCTGAATACCGAGTTTAGGAAAATACCGAGTTAGGAATTAGAGACCTAGGGCTAAGGGTTGAGTGTTAGCGTGTGAGGTACGCTAGTTAGGGACTTCAGTGTGATCTGGATACCTACATAACCAATCCCGCCCTCCGCAACCCCAGTTATAATTTGGGAGAAGAACGCCAGAGAGACGGAAAGACCTCTCATACTCGGGTAAAACCCGATCTGGCTGTAGTAAGATAAACTTTATATAAGAAAGAACATGTCATGCGGTTGATTCCAAGAACTGGAAATCCCGAAGATGGTTCCCGTTTGAACGATAAACGCCGTACTTAACTGCAGAATGTTGAAGATCCTAAATACAGGATAATGAAATTTGTGGCACCATGGGGCGACGTGCTTCGCAGTCGCGAGAACCATGTGCAGCCAACAAGAAGGGAAGCATAGCTACACAATGAGCAGAAAAGCGAAGTAACAAAACCTGAGACAAGAGAGTCTACGGATTGCAAACGCATGATGATACCGTCAATGGTATACTAACCGGCTATGGAAATAGCCAAGGTTGGATAAATCCAAACCTACAACGCCAAAAGGCCGAAATGACCAAATAACATAGTTCGGACAACTATGAGAGTAACCATTAAGCCTACACCAAAAGGACTACGACGTAGCTCCTAAGGATAAATCAAACCTCGGTAACCACCGTAAAGACGTGGGAACGAGCAATGGAGTAAGGTACACGAAGTACCTCAAGGATCTGGAAAGCACCCGAATTAGTGACAATCACGGCAAGAACACTGAGAAGTACTCAGGGGATTGATCACTAAGATCAAAAATGGATGGAAATTCAGTAAAACCACCAAATACGGATGAAAACAATACCGTAACCGGTATTTGCTAACCTGAAAACCGACGTACCCGCGCACTTGCCAAGGCAAGTGCAACAACTACAAGGCAATTAGAAGACGTTTAACGACTAACAGGTGATTACTGAAGTACCACCATGACAATGGAAGCAAAGGCAGAATTACCGAACCTAAGAACTTGAAGGATGAAACCTGGAAAGGCCTAACGGCCCGACCATCACATTACGAACATACCAGTCAGCGAGAAGCTGGACTTGGTTAAAACCTTAGACATGGCAGCGCCATGGAGATTTTTCTTTCGAACTCAAGATTTTTATTTCAAAACCCAAATTTTTCTTTCAAAACCACAACTTTTCTTTTAAACCTCAATTTTTTTTAAAAAAAAAACAAACAAAAAGAATTACGGCAAGTATCATAGAATGATACAAGAGGAGTTGACAATAGAATACTTCACCTAGGCGTGTGACGAGCACTACGAGTGTACCCAATTACGGGATGTGGGACGATCGCACTCCGAAGGAGCTTGCGGGCCTGACAGACCCTTTTGTGAGTTAGTCGGGTAAGTGGTAACGTACCAATATGGTACCCCACGTATGTATACATGTAGTGTACGAAACACTGGAAGTAGCCAGCTCCGTTCTACGGACCATAAGGTAAAGGTAAACCGGAACAGTTGGACACCTCGAGCGATCGGAGAATCAAGTAAGCTCACGGAGCAAAAAGGAGTCAAGAACTCACCCCAGGAGTACGATTAAGAGTTAGGAAGTGCGAGAAGCACTAGTCATTGACTAAAGACATTGGAGATCTCTCAAGAATTAGAAACAAAGCATGAAACAGCCGGAATGGATACCCGGTCTAAAAACAATAAGGCAAGGCCTATTATGAACACATAAATGTTCAAAGAACAAAATGAAACACCCAGAGTGATCATCTAAGGTACCGGTGGATATCGTTCACTACAGAAGGAATACCAAACAGGTTAAAACCATAAGAGAAGTACCCATAAACTACCCTAAGAACGGGAAACGTTATAACCCTAAATGGGACAATTTGGAATCCAGAACCGCAATGCGGAGTAAATTAAACATTCTCATAAATGTTAGCCAAAGGTAATGGCATAACTGAGCGACACCCAGGAGCGATCCTTGAAGGGTGTATAACATTGTCGTGATAAAGACACAAGAATTACAACGAACACTCGGTTAGAACACCGAAGGGATCCCACTTACCATGGGATACCCTGAATTAATAAACGGTACCGATCGATACCAAAATACTTAAAGGGTCTCCAACGGACGGAAGCGTGATGCGATGAACTTATCACGGAGCCCAATGCTACCTCTAACCAATTTACGGTATTAGGTGAAGCAATACTTGCAAACACCTAAGATGAGCAAAGCTCTAGGCAATATGGCCAGTGAGCCAGGAACCCATTACAATACAAATTCAATGGTTGCAAAACCATTGTGAACTATATGGAGAGTTGTCAGAATGGCACCAGTAAAGGGTATATTAATCAACGAGCAAGGATACCTCTCGTTAATGTGAGACCGCAAGAGCGGTGAACATGCAGATCCCAAAGAAGAGGATACCATCAATAATGTCTGAAATATATCCCTTTCAGAACTATTAATGTAGTGAAGCTTGAGAATACAAGTATTACCAAGCAATGTGGTAATAAACTATTATAGCAACTGTTGGAACCGAAGAGTAATCGGTTAAGAAGAAATACAGTATATGCAAGGTGAAGTGGAAAATTAACAACGCTCAAGGAGCTTAGGGATATAAAGAATATCATATTCTATAACCAGCCGAATGAATGGCGAACCATTGCCTAAATGGTAGTAAAACAGGAGCAGAAGCTAATGAAATAGCGGATGTCATGGGAACCAATGTCGTAAATAAATAAGAACATGGTGCGCAGCAAGCAACCAATACATGTGGATAGATCATACACTGAGATGGAGTCGATGAATAAAGATGGTAGACAGATTGAGAAACAAGGAAACAATATTTATTCCTATTGCAATCTCACAAGAGATTTACTGCCCAGGGGTTTACACCTCTGCACTCTGTAGGACTGAGTGTTTTGGTATTGCACTTGTGCAGTGATGACCGAGTGGGATAGCTAGGAAGTTGGGAAGATGACAATTGTGGTAAGAGTAGAAAGGAGACTTATGAAGTCACAAGGACCGACGCATAGAAAATGCAAGGTCGTACGAGTAAAGAACACTGGTACAAAACCAGTTTAGTAGGCATAGTTCAGAAGCTACTGACAACAGAGGAAGCACTACAATTAGGTGGTGGCTCAACCTCAACCGACAATAAGTCGGAGGAATCAAGTGAATAATCACTCAGTACACAATAGTATGTACATAGATTCCAAAGACTTATAGAAAATCCAAGCTCATTGAATTCGCGTACGTAAGAGATACCCAGCGCTTGATAATAAACTTATTTCCAAGATAAAAAGGATAAAAGGATTTGCTAACACATTAAGATAACGAGAAGGGCGAACGACCCTAAGTTATCAGGGTCGCCGCAGCAGAAGCTAGTGGGCCCAGAATTCTAAGTTTAATACGCACACCTACTGATAAAAGTTATCATTAATGCCTGAAGCCTGAAAGGCTAATCGAACCCGGTTATAGAGTTAAATAACTCCGATGAAAATTCATGGTGCAGGACTAACCAACAGCATCGTTAAGACCCTTTGACCAGAATACATTGTATAATAGAGCGCATGGAAGTCGAACCACTCCATGACGGCTGAATGCCTTCGACCTATGACCAATGTTGACACATGGTAGATTATGTGGGCGTAATCCCTTTTTAAGGGGGTAGAGCAAAAATCATGAAGTGTTGTTTCACGTGATAAGGGCGTAAACTACTATGCGCATAACGTAAAAGAATTTGTTTTGATGATGGTACTTATGTTACATAAACATTTGTACTCACTCATTGTGGAAATTATGATTATTTATGAGATTTGAAGTGGAAAGGAGTAGAGAAACTCCAGGGGAATGAGAGCCCCGGTGGTATATGTCTATTCGAGATTAGACATAGTATTTGATTTGGGATTAGACATGGTTAGATGAGTATATTTGGGAATTTGTTTAGAATAAATCGTATGAAACCGATGTTTGAATCTAGTGAATTGAGTCCCCTAGGTGAATTGGGTGATTTGATTTGTTAACAATTTGAGGATAGAAAACTAATTGGCATTATATGTTTTGAATTTCTTAGGTAAAGTAGTTGCAGACAAGTAAGCAACAATTTATGAGTAGGTGTGAAACTGACGTAGAACCTAGTAGGAATTGAATTCCTAGGTGATTGATTGAATATAAGGATGATTGATGGACCGAGTTCCATCGCTTGGAGATGCTTTGCTTTGTTTTATGACTAGAATGATTAAAGATAGAAAATGGTAAATGATTGAATTACATGATTGTTTGAAACGGAAGTGTGAAGTCGAACTTGATTTACTAGTGATCAAGGGAGATGAAACACAATTGGGGCGGAGAGATTGTTCATCACTGATGCTGATCACATCGGGGTTGAATGATTCTTGAGGCCCCCTGTAAGTGGTCATAGTAATCCTGCTAGGATTATGCAGTAAGCATGGATTGGGTTTAGTGTGGGGTTGTTCTATTACGTTGCTTGTGTTGTACTGGCATGTACACACGGTAAATTGCACTAGGATAATTATTTGGTGTTGCACCAGTATGTGCGTGGTTGACAATTGTTTTGCGTTGCACTGGTATGTGCACGGGTAAATTGTTTTGTGACGTACTGATGTGTACGCTCGTTGCATGGTACTGGTGTATGTTGTGTGGTGTTGGTAGGTACCCATGGTTGTTAAATTGCTTGTTAACTGATTTGGTGTGTACCGGTATGTACACCTCGCTGGACTGACTTTGAGCCTGTAGGGTTATAGATGATGACCTCGGCACACGATATGTCTAATGACTAATATTAGACTCACCAACTTTGTGGGCAAAGTTCTTTAAGGGGGTATTGAAAACCCCAACTTAATTAGGGTGATTAGATTACTCTAATACGATATGGAGGGCCTATTAGTGCCTAATGAACTTTGGTAAAAGAATAAATCCAAAAGAAACAAGAAAAACGCTTAGAAAGCTAAAACGCTAAATTGAGCGTTAAGTGACCCTAGAGGAATACGACCTCAAAAGAGTATCAAATGAATTTAAAAGGCTTAGAAAGGCATAAATAATATATGGGAACAATTCCCGAAGAAAACGGATCCAAATAATGTATTAAAACGCTAATAAAGCTTTAGCGCACAGTTTTTTGAGAAAAACCGAAAACGTGACTTTAAGTGGTCAAACGAACCCGTAAAAATTATAGTTCATTCAATAACTATAAATAAACATTAATGGAAGCTTAAGAGCCATTAAAATTAAAGAAACGAGAAAATTCCGGAAAACGGGCCCGGTTAGTGAATAGTGCTAAAACCGGGTAAAATAACGAACGTTGTCTGTAAAAGATGAAAAACCTCCAGCTTACATATATTGTGGGCCGTTTTAATTAGTAAAAACCCACTCACACACTCACTCACAACTAGCTAGTTAGAAGAAAAGAAAAGAAAGGGAAAAGTATAAAAGCAAAAGGTCTCTCTCCTCCTTATTCTCTTTCTCTCTCTCTCTCTATTTATCTCTCTCTCTCTCTCTCTCTCTCTCTCTATCTCTCTCTCTCTCTCTCTCTTCTCTCTCTTCTTCCTCCTCCTTCCCAGCCGGCTGAAACTCTCTTCTGCCCCTTGCTGGCGATTTCAAGATGCCATCCATGGCTACCTCAACTTCCTTGCCTTGCCCAAGTCTCATTAAAGCTCCAATCACAAAAATAAATACATATTCTTCTTCCTCTCATCATCCTCTATCATTCTCTCTTTCTAAAATTCCAAAAGGATGAAGTTTACCTCCATGGGTTTTCCCCATTTGAAGAGAAAAGCACACCATTTTGAAGCTTGAAGCCTTCTCTCTCTCTTCTAAGGTAAAAAGGTTCATGAAAAACTCATTATTCTCCATCTTGTAGAGCTGGCCGATTTTTCCCTCTCTCACACCTTGTTTCCTTCTTGATTTTGAGCTTCAATTCAACCCTCCAATGGTGGTGGAGTTTCCCCTTTGATTCATGGGTGAAAGCCCCTCTTAAAAGGCTCCAAAAAGGTAAACCCTAACCTTGTGTTTTAAGCCCTTAAATTGAATTAGAATTTCTTAAGGGTTTAGATGATTAATTGAATGCATCTTTGTGTTTCTTGAATGTTGGGATGGAGTTTGGCAACTCCATCCCCACTTGACCGAATTTGAGAAGAGGAGGACCAAAGGAGGATTAAAAGAGAACTTGTGAAATTAAGGTAAGAAATCAACCTTAAAGCTTGTTTTAAAATTATTTAGGATTTGGGATGGGTAATTAAATTAATGAACCCAAACTATGAATTGAAATCTATGGGGGAGGATGTATAGTTGATTTTAGAGATAATTGTAAACTATTTTGATTTAAGGGCCTAAGTGTCATTGCATTTGAGATTTGGAGCTATATTGTTGATGTGGTGGATTTTTGGTTGAGCTTATGTGCTGGTAGGACACTTGTATGGGTGTGGCTAGTTTAGGATTGAAAATGGTGAAAAAGATGAGTTTGGACATGTAAGGTTTATGGGGAGGTTATGGCAAAATTTTGGTACAAAAACAAGTGTTTAAAGATGACCTAGTGAATTAGGGAACCTAGGTGTTTGTAGTGTTGTTTAGAGTTGAGTGATAGCCTTGAAATGGCATTTGGAGAACTAGAGGGAAGGAGGTAAAAATCTGTAGCAAATAGGTATCGAAATGCTTTGGAAAAACTAGAAAGAGCAAGTGTGCAAGACTTAGTAAATGAGAGTTGGACTTGGGTTTTAGAAGTGCATTTATGTAGGAATGATTTGTAATGGTCATTGATGGATTTGGTGAGGTTTGTAGGAGGTAAAAACAAGCAAGAAGAAGTTAGAAATGCATAGAGTGCAAAATGCAAAATGTGAGAATTTGGATTTGTTGAATTTGAGCAAGAATTGGGTGGTGGATTAAACCAAGGATTTGGAGTGGTTTAAGGAGTGTTTTGAGGTGTTTAATTATGTAGGAAACTTGTGGAAAGTTTATGGAAAGATTAGGAGTGGATTAAGGGTTGATTTGGGGTTGAAAAATGACCTTAATAGCAGTTTTTAGCAGGGTCTGGGACTTAGGATATGTACCAAGTCCCGGACCGCATCAAAAAAACATGCCGAAACTGAAAAAAGGGGGTGGTCCGGGACTATAGTCCAGGACTAAGTCCCGGACCAGGTAAGAAAATCAGCCGAGAGTACGTTAATGCATTGGTCCGGGACTAGGGACCCGGACCATGTCCCGGACTGCCTGAAATGCACCTGTATGTGTTTTTAAGGGGCTAAAACATGGGGGATTGAATGGTATTGGTTTTAGATGATGTTTAGGAGTTGTTTGGTGACTTATAAAGGTCCTAAGAAGTATGAACAAGTGTTGGAAATGAGTGAGTAAGTTAAGGAATTAAGTACACTGAGTTAAACCGAAATAACGGGGTAACAGGGTAAGTATGGGAGTAACAATTATGTACCTACCGTAACACCTTAATATTAATTGAACCATTTGACATGTAATTAGTGGTTCGAGAACAAGACACGAGGAACGAGTGTGAACCAAGGAACGTGAGGACACCCGGTAAAGTTAACCCCGGTGAAAGGTATGATTTCCTCATGCTCTGTATCCTAACTTGGTTACCCCATTTGTGTGCTTGTTTGAATGTGTGATCACCTAACAAGATAAATGCACAAACCGGATTGTGTGCACTTAATAGTGCTTGTATTGTATCGTTGTTTGTTGGATTGAATTTAAACTAAGTTTGTATAATTCATGAAATGGATGAATGATGAATGAGTTGATTGCATGTGATTGTGTATTGTAGTGCCACTCATAGTTGAGTCTTGATGATTCGTGACTCGAAGAACGAGTCGTGTCGTGGATAATGAAAACGAGGTAACACACAAAACCATCGATTAACGGACAACGATAAATCAAACTTATAACTTTACTCGAAATGAGAACAAGCGACACCCGAGACTAGAGAACGTCCTTAAAAACAATAGTCGACTTCCTATGCAAGGATGTGACTCCACGTAGAAAACGAACATAGTTCCTAAGTAAAGGAAGTGTAGGGGCGACCCGTAAATCGGCAGATACAACGAGATAGGAAAACCTCCTAAGTTGTATGATAGCATCGAGAGAGATGCGGCTGACTGATATTATTATATGTATTTATATATGAGTACCTATTGTTACTAACTCGAGAGCTGGGTTAGGGGGATTGTGAGTCACGCGTGCAAGGAAGAGGAAGCAACAGAGCGTATGTTTCCGAATCCGTGGCCGAACTCCCTTGTTACCGGGCCGTGCCACATAGTGGTGCCCTGCGGGGCCGTGTGCCACATAGTAGTGCCCGACTGGAGTAAGACCGGCAGAGCTTACCCGTCTAAAGAGGTAAGCTGGGTGTTATGGGATAGGAAAGAGGGAACATGAGAGAATGTTTCTAATCCCGTATTGAGATTATGAAAGCCCGGTGGTGAGACCTATATATGTCTCTGCCCGGAGGCCTTGGAGGCTTAACCTAAAATTATTCAAGAGTAGAATAATCAAGAAAACTAGATCAGGACCGAGAGTGTCTAAACATCTAGGACGAGTAAACTACCCGGTTGGGGTGGAAAAAAATGGATAAGTAATGAGAATGAAACTCACTTGAGATACGGTCTCTCAAGGGTTAAGAATAAGGTAATCGAACTTGCCGAGCTGGATGTGATATTTGTGTGGATTGTATTCCTTGAGTGAATGTGAAGTATTTGTGTGAATGTGCATATATAATGTATGATGTATGCATGCTGTTTGAAATAAAATGAACCGCATGCCCTCGACCAAATAGTCGGCGTACCCTCGCTAGTACGCGGGGTATGCGGAAGTCATATGCAGCAATTTTGCTGAGCCCCTTGGGGCGATGTTTTTATTTTCCAGGTACAATGAAGCCGGCCACCGTTCGAGAGTAGGACGGGGTTGTGATTAAGCAAGGGTAGTTGTTAATTATTTGTATTGTTGTATTATGGAAATGTAAGACCGAAAGGTCATTAATAATGTTGGGAATTGTAGATACTCAGTATAGTATTAAATGGAGATTGTATTGTTTACCATGGGATTGAAGGTTGTTTTGGTTTGTGATTTGATGAGGGAATGGAATGTATCATTTGGATAGTGTACTCGGTAAAGACCCATCAGACCGATATTGTAATTGTTGCTGTTTTGAGTTTGGACTGGCCTTGTAGTCACGTGGGTGACTAACGGCATTGTTTCACCCCCGGTTGTATTGAAATTTCCGCTGCTTGTGTATTGATAATGGAGACGGGTTAAGAATCGATGTCATGATTACCGGTAGGGGTGTTACAAAAAGTGGTATCAGAGCGAAGTATCGCTTGATGGTCTGAATACCGAGTTTAGGAAAATACCGAGTTAGGAATTAGAGACCTAGGGCTAAGGGTTGAGTGTTAGCGTGTGAGGTACGCTAGTTAGGGACTTCTAGTGTCTGGATACCTACATAACCAATCCCGCCCTCCGCAACCCCAGTTATAATTTGGGAGAAGAACGCCAGAGAGACGGAAAGACCTCTCATACTCGGGTAAAACCCGATTTGGCTGTAGTAAGATAAACTTTATACTAAGAATGAACATGTCATGCGGTTGATTCCAAGAACTGGAAATCCCGAAGATGGTTCCCGTTTGAACGATAAACGCCGTACTTAACTGCAGAATGTTGAAGATCCTAAATACAGGATAATGAAATTTGTGGCACCATGGGGCGACGTGCTTCGCAGTCGCGAGAACCATGTGCAGCCAACAAGAAGGGAAGCATAGCTACACAATGAGCAGAAAAGCGAAGTAACAAAACCTGAGACAAGAGAGTCTACGGATTGCAAACGCATGATGATACCGTCAATGGTATACTAACCGGCTATGGAAATAGCCAAGGTTGGATAAATCCAAACCTACAACGCCAAAAGGCCGAAATGACCAAATAACATAGTTCGGACAACTATGAGAGTAACCATTAAGCCTACACCAAAAGGACTACGACGTAGCTCCTAAGGATAAATCAAACCTCGGTAACCACCGTAAAGACGTGGGAACGAGCAATGGAGTAAGGTACACGAAGTACCTCAAGGATCTGGAAAGCACCCGAATTAGTGACAATCACGGCAAGAACACTGAGAAGTACTCAGGGGATTGATCACTAAGATCAAAAATGGATGGAAATTCAGTAAAACCACCAAATACGGATGAAAACAATACCGTAACCGGTATTTGCTAACCTGAAAACCGACGTACCCGCGCACTTGCCAAGGCTAGTGCAACAACTACAAGGCAATTAGAAGACGTTTAACGACTAACAGGTGATTACTGAAGTACCACCATGACAATGGAAGCAAAGGCAGAATTACCGAACCTAAGAACTTGAAGGATGAAACCTGGAAAGGCCTAACGGCCCGACCATCACATTACGAACATACCAGTCAGCGAGAAGCTGGACTTGGTTAAAACCTTAGACATGGCAGCGCCATGGAGATTTTTCTTTCGAACTCAAGATTTTTATTTCAAAACCCAGAATTTTTCTTTCAAAACCACAACTTTTCTTTTAAACCTCAATTTTTTTTTAAAAAAAAAACAAACCAAAAGAATTACGGCAAGTATCATAGAATGATACAAGAGGAGTTGACAATAGAATACTTCACCTAGGCGTGTGACGAGCACTACGAGTGTACCCAATTACGGGATGTGGGACGATCGCACTCCGAAGGAGCTTGCGGGCCTGACAGACCCTTTTGTGAGTTAGTCGGGTAAGTGGTAACATACCAATATGGTACCCCACGTATGTATACATGTAGTGTATGAAACACTGGAAGTAGCCAGCTCCGTTCTACGGACCATAAGGTAAAGGTAAACCGGAACAGTTGGACACCTCGAACGATCGGAATCAAGTAAGCTCACGGAGCAAAAAGGAGTCAAGAACTCACCCCAGGAGTACGATTAAGAGTTAGGAAGTGCGAGAAGCACTAGTCATTGACTAAAGACATTGGAGATCTCTCAAGAATTAGAAACAAAGCATGAAACAGCCGGAATGGATACCCGGTCTAAAACAATAAGGCAAGGCCTATTATGAACACATAAATGTTCAAAGAACAAAATGAAACACCCAGAGTGATCATCTAAGGTACCGGTGGATATCGTTCACTACAGAAGGAATACCAAAAGGTTAAAACCATAAGAGAAGTACCCATAAACTACCCTAAGAAAAACGTTATAACCCTAAATGGGACAATTTGGAATCCAGAACCGCAATGCGGAGTAAATTAAACATTCTCATAAATGTTAGCCAAAGGTAATGGCATAACTGAGCGACACCCAGGAGCGATCCTTGAAGGGTGTATAACATTGTCGTGATAAAGACACAAGAATTACAACGAACACTCGGTTAGAACACCGAAGGGATCCCACTTACCATGGGATACCCTGAATTAATAAACGGTACCGATCGATACCAAAATACTTAAAGGGTCTCCAACGGACGGAAGCGTGATGCGATGAACTTATCACGGAGCCCAATGCTACCTCTAACCAATTTACGGTATTAGGTGAAGCAATACTTGCAAACAGCCTAAGATGAGCAAAGCTCTAGGCAATATGGCCAGTGAGCCAGGAACCCATTACAATACAAATTCAATGGTTGCAAAACCATTGTGAACTATATGGAGAGTTGTCAGAATGGCACCAGTAAAGGGTATATTAATCAACGAGCAAGGATACCTCTCGTTAATGTGAGACCGCAAGAGCGGTGAACATGCAGATCCCAAAGAAGAGGATACCATCAATAATGTCTGAAATATATCCCTTTCAGAACTATTAATGTAGTGAAGCTTGAGAATACAAGTATTACCAAGCAATGTGGAATAAACTATTATAGCAACTGTTGGAACCGAAGAGTAATCGGTTAAGAAGAATACAGTATATGCAAGGTGAAGTGGAAAATTAACAACGCTCAAGGAGCTTAGGGATATAAAGAATATCATATTCTATAACCAGCCAATGAATGGCGAACCATTGCCTAAATGGTAGTAAAACAGGAGCAGAAGCTAATGAAATAGCGGATGTCATGGGAACCAATGTCGTAAATAAATAAGAACAAGGTGCGCAGCAAGCAACCAATACATGTGGATAGATCATACACTGAGATGGAGTCGATGAATAAAGATGGTAGACAGATTGAGAAACAAGGAAACAATATTTTTCCTATTGCAATCTCACAAGAGATTTACTGCCCAGGGGTTTACACCTCTGCACTCTGTAGGACTGAGTGTTTTGGTATTGCACTTGTGCAGTGATGACCGAGTGGGATAGCTAGGAAGTTGGGAAGATGACAATTGTGGTAAGAGTAGAAAGGAGACTTATGAAGTCACAAGGACCGACGCATAGAAAATGCAAGGTCGTACGAGTAAAGAACACTGGTACAAAACCAGTTTAGTAGGCATAGTTCAGAAGCTACTGACAACAGAGGAAGCACTACAATTAGGTGGTGGCTCAACCTCAACCGACAATAAGTCGGAGGAATCAAGTGAATAATCACTCAAGTACACAATAGTATGTACATAGATTCCAAAAGAGCTGGATAGAAAATCCGAAGCTCATTGAATTCGCGTACGGTAAGAGATACCACGCTTGATGAATAAAACTTATTTCCAAGATAAAAAGGGATAAAAGGATATTGCATAACACATTAAGAATAACGAGAAGGGCGAACAGACCCAGTTATCAGGGTCGCGCAGTAGAAGCTAGTGGGCCCAGAATTCTAAGGTTAATACACCTACTGAATAAAAGGTTAATCATTAATGCCTTGAAGCCTGAAAGGCTAGAATCGAACCCGGTTAAGAGTTAAATAAACTCCGATGAAAATTCATGGTGCAGGGACTAACCAACAGCATCGTTAAGACCCTTTGACCAGAATACATTGTATAATAGAGCGCATGGAAGTCGAACCACTCCATGACGGCTGAATGCCTTCGACCTATGACCAATGTTGACACATGGTAGATTATGTGGGCGTAATCCCTTTTTAAGGGGGGTAGAGCAAAAATCATGAAGTGTGTGTTTCACGTGATAAGGGCATAAACTACTATGCGCATAACGTAAAAGAATTTGTTTTGATGATGGGTACTTATGTTACATAAACATTTGTACTCACTCATTGTGGAAATTATGATTATTTATGAGATTTGAAGTGGAAAGGAGTAGAGAAACTCCAGGGGAATGAGAGCCCCGGTGGTATATGTCTATTCGAGATTAGACATAGTATTTGATTTGGGATTAGACATGGTATAGATGAGTATATTTGGGAATTTGTTGAGAATAAATCAGTATGAAACCGATGTTGAATCTAGTGAGAATTGAGTCCCCTAGGTGAATTGGGTGATTTGATTTGTTAACAATTTGAGGATAGAAAACTAATTGGCATTATATGTTTGAATTTCTTAGGTAAAGTAGTTGCAGACAAGTAAGCAACAATTTATGAGTAGGTGTGAAACTGACGTAGAACCTAGTAGGAATTGAATTCCTAGGTGATTGATTGAAGATAATTAAGGATGATTGATGGACCGAGTTCCATCGCTTGGAGATGCTTTGCTTTGTTTTATGACTAGAATGATTAAAAGATAGAAAATGGTAAATGATTGAATTACATGATTGTTTGAAACGGAAGTGTGAAGTCGAACTTGATTTACTAGTGATCAAGGGAGATGAAACACAAATTGGGGCGGAGAGATTGTTCATCACTGATGCTGATCACATCGGGGTTGAATGATTCTTGAGGCCCCCTGTAAGTGGTCATAAGTAATCCTGCTAGGATTAATGCAGTAAGCATGGATTGGGTTTAGTGTGGGGTTGTTCTATTACGTTGCTTGTGTTGTACTGGCATGTACACACTGTAAATTGCACTAGGATAATTATTTGGTGTTGCACCAGTATGTGCGTGGTTGACAATTGTTTTGCGTTGCACTGGTATGTGCACGGGGTAAATTGTTTTGTGACGTACTGATGTGTACGCTCGTTGCATGGTACTGGTGTATGTTGTGTGGTGTTGGTAGGTACCCATGGTTGTTAAATTGCTTGTTAACTGATTTGGTGTGTACCGGTATGTACACACTCGCTGGACTGACTTTGAGCCTGTGGGGTTATAGAGATGATGACCTCGGCACACGATATGTCTAAATGACTAATGATATTAGACTCACCAACTTTGTGGGCAAAGTTCTTTAAGGGGGTAGATTGAAATACCCCAAACTTAATTAGGGTGATTAGATTACTCTAATACGATATGGAGGGCCTATTAGTGCCTAATGAACTTTGGTAAAAAGAATAAATCCAAAAGAAACAAGAAAACGCTTAGAAAGCTAAAACGCTAAATTGAGCGTTAAGTGACCCTAAGAGGAACGACCTCAACAAGAGTATCAAATGAATTTAAAAGGCTTAGAAAGGCATAATAATATATGGGAACAATTCCCGAAGAAAAGGATCCAAATAATGTATTAAAACGCTAATAAAGCTTTAGCGCACGTTTTTGAGAAAAACCGAAAACGTGACTTTAAGTGGTCAAACGAACCCGTAAAAATTATAGTTCATTCAATAACTATAAATAAACATTAATGGAAGCTTAAGAGCCATTAAAATTAAAGAAACGAGAAAATTCCGGAAAACGGGCCCGGTTAGTGAATAGTGCTAAAACCGGGTAAAATAACGAACGTTGTCTGTAAAAGATGAAAAACGCTCCAGCTTACTATATATGTGGGCCGGTTTTTTAGTAAAACCCACTCACACACTCACTCACAACTAGCTAGTTAGGAAGAAAAAAAGAAAGGGAAAAGTATAAAGCAAAAGGTCTCTCTCCTCCTTATTCTCTTTCTCTCTCCTCTATCTATCTCTCTCTCCTCTCTCTTCTCTCTTTCCTTCCTTTTCTTTCTCTCCTCCCAGCGGCTGAAACTCTCTTCTGCCCCTTGCTGGCGATTTCAAGATGCCATCCATGGCTACCTCAACTTCCTTGCCTTGCCCAAGTCTCATTAAAGCTCCAATCACAAAAATAATACATATTCTTCTTCCTCTCATCATCCTCTATCATTCTCTCTTTCTAAAATTCCAAAAGGATGAAGTTGACCTCCATGGGTTTTCCCCATTTGAAGAGAAAAGCACACCATTTTGAAGCTTGAAGCCTTCTCTCTCTCTTCTAAGGTAAAAGGTTCATGAAAAACTCATTATTCTCCATCTTGTAGAGCTGGCCGATTTTTCCCTCTCTCACACCTTGTTTCCTTCTTGATTTTGAGCTTCAATTCAACCCTCCAATGGTGGTGGAGTTTCCCCTTTGATTCATGGGTGAAAGCCCCTCTTAAAAGGCTCCAAAAAGGTAAACCCTAACCTGTGTTTTAAGCCCTTAAATTGAATTAGAATTTCTTAAGGGTTTAGATGATTATTGAATGCATCTTTGTGTTTCTTGAATGTTGGGATGGAGTTTGGCAACTCCATCCCCACTTGACCGAATTTGAGAAGAGGAGGACCAAAAGGAGGATTAAAGAGAACTTGTGAAATTAAGGTAAGAAATCAACCTTAAAGCTTGTTTTAAAATTATTTAGGATTTGGGATGGGTAATTAAATTAATGAACCCAAACTATGAATTGAAATCTATGGGGGAGGATGTGTATAGTTGATTTTAGAGATAATTGTAAACTATTTTGATTTAAGGGCCTAAGTGTCATTGCATTTGAGATTTGGAGCTATATTGTTGATGTGGTGGATTTTTGGTTGAGCTTATGTGCTGGTAGGACACTTGTATGGGTGTGGCTAGTTTAGGATTGAAAATGGTGAAAAGATGAGTTTGGACATGTAAGGTTTATGGGGAGGTTATGGCAAAATTTTGGTACAAAAACAAGTGTTTAAAGATGACCTAGTGAATTAGGGAACCTAGGTGTTTGTAGTGTTTTTAGAGTTGAGTGATAGCCTTGAAATGGCATTTGGAGAACTAGAGGGAAGGAGGTAAAAATCTGTAGCAAATAGGTATCGAAATGCTTTGGAAAAACTAGAAAAGAGCAAGTGTGCAAGACTTAGTAAATGAGAGTTGGACTTGGGTTTTAGAAGTGCATTTATGTAGGAATGATTTGTAATGGTCATTGATGGATTTGGTGAGGTTTGTAGGAGGTAAAAACAAGCAAGAAGAAGTTAGAAATGCATAGAGTGCAAAATGCAAAATGTGAGAATTTGGATTTGTTGAATTTGAGCAAGAATTGGGTGGTGGATTAAACCAAGGATTTGGAGTGGTTTAAGGAGTGTTTTGAGGTGTTTAATTATGTAGGAAACTTGTGGAAAGTTTATGAAAGATTAGGAGTGGATTAAGGGTTGATTTGGGGTTGAAAAATGACCTTAATAGCAGTTTTTAGCAGGGTCTGGGACTTAGGATATGTACCAAGTCCCGGACCGCATCAAAAAAACATGCCGAAACTGAAAAAAGGGGGTGGTCCGGACTATAGTCCAGGACTAAGTCCCGGACCAGGTAAGAAAATCAGCCGAGAGTACGTTAATGCATTGGTCCGGGACTAGGGACCCGGACCATGTCCCGGACCATGCTGAAATGCACCTGTATGTGTTTTTAAGGGGCTAAAACATGGGGGATTGAATGGTATTGGTTTTAGATGATGTTTAGAGTTGTTTGGTGACTTATAAAGGTCCTAAGAATAACAAGTGTTGGAAATGAGTGAGTAAGTTAAGGAATTAAGTACACTGAGTTAAACCGAAATAACGGGGTAACAGGGTAAGTATGGAGTAACAATTATGTACCTACCGTAACACCTTAATATTAATTGAACCATTTGACATGTAATTAGTGGTTCGAGAACAAGACACGAGGAACGAGTGTGAACCAAGGAACGTGAGGACACCCGGTAAAGTTAACCCCGGTGAAAGGTATGATTTCCTCATGCTCTGTATCCTAACTTGGTTACCCCGATTTGTGCTTGTTTGAATGTGTGATCACCTAACAAGATAAATGCACAAACCGGATTGTGTGCACTTAATAGTGCTTGTATTGTATCGTTGTTGGTTGGATTGAATTTAAACTAAGTTTGTATAATTCATGAAATGGATGAATGATGAATGAGTTGATTGCATGTGATTGTGTATTGTAGTGCCACTCATAGTTGAGTCTTGAATGATTCGTGACTCGAAGAACGAGTCGTGTCGTGGATAATGAAAACGAGGTAACACACAAAAACCATCGATTAACGGACAACGATAAATCAAACTTATAACTTTACTCGAAATGAGAACAAGCGACACCCAAGACTAGAGAACGTCTTAAAAAACAATAGTCGACTTCCTATGCAAGGATGTGACTCCACATAGAAAACGAACATAGTTCCTAAGTAAAGGAAGCGTAGGGGCGACCCGTAAATCGGCAGATACAACGAGATAGGAAAACCTCCTAAGTTGTATGATAGCATCGAGAGAGATGCGGCTGACTGATATTATTATATGTATTTATATATGAGTACCTATTGTTACTAACTCGAGAGCTGGGTTAGGGGGATTGTGAGTCACGCGTGCAAGGAAGAGGAAGCAACAGAGCATATGTTTCCGAATCCGTGGCCGAACTCCCTTGTTACCGGGCCGCGTGCCACATAGTGGTGCCCTGCGGGGCCGTGTGCCACATAGTAGTGCCCGACTGGAGTAAGACCGGCAGAGCTTACCCGTCTAAAGAGGTAAGCTGGGTGTTATGGGATAGGAAAGAGGGAACATGAGAGAATGTTTCTAATCCCGTATTGAGATTATGAAAGCCCGGTGGTGAGACCTATATATGTCTCTGCCCGGAGGCCTTGGAGGCTTAACCTAAAATTATTCAAGAGTAGAATAATCAAGAAAGATCAGGACCGAGAGTGTCTAAACATCTAGGACGAGTAAACTACCCGGTTGGGGTGGAAAAAAATGGATAAGTAATGAGAATGAAACTCACTTGAGATACGGTCTCTCAAGGGTTAAGATAAGGTAATCGAACTTGCCGAGCTGGATGTGATATTTGTGTGGATTGTATTCCTTGAGTGAATGTGAAGTATTTGTGTGAATGTGCATATATAATGTATGATGTATGCATGCTGTTTGAAATAAAATGAACCGCATGCCCTCGACCAAATAGTCGGCGTACCCTCGCTAGTACGCGGGGTATGCGGAAGTCATATGCAGCAATTTTGCTGAGCCCCTTGGGGCGATGTTTTTATTTTCCAGGTACAATGAAGCCGGCCACCGTTCGAGAGTAGCGGGGTTGTGATTAAGCAAGGGTAGTTGTTAATTATTTGTATTGTTGTATTATGGAAATGTAAGACCGAAAGGTCATTAATAATGTTGGGAATTGTAGATACTCAGTATAGTATTAAATGGAGATTGTATTGTTTACCATGGGATTGAAGGTTGTTTTTGGTTTGTGATTTGATGAGGGAATGGAATGTATCATTTGGATAGTGTACTCGGTAAAGACCCATCAGACCGATATTGTAATTGTTGCTGTTTTGAGTTTGGACTGGTCTTGTAAGTCACGTGGGTGACTAACGACATTGTTTCACCCCCGGTTGTATTGAAATTTCCGCTGCTTGTGTATTGATAATGGAGACGGGTTAAGAATCGATGTCATGATTACCGGTAGGGGTGTTACAAAAAGTGGTATCAGAGCGAAGTATCGCTTTGATGGTCTGAATACCGAGTTTAGGAAAATACCGAGTTAGGAATTAGAGACCTAGGGCTAAGGGTTGAGTGTTAGCGTGTGAGGTACGCTAGTTAGGGACTTCTAGTGTGATCTGGATACCTACATAACCAATCCCGCCCTCCGCAACCCCAGTTATAAGTTGGGAGAAGAACGCCAGAGAGACGGAAAGACCTATCATACTCGGGTAAAACCCGATCTGGCTGTAGTAAGATAAACTTTATAATAAGAAAGAACATGTCATGCGGTTGATTCCAAGAACTGGAAATCCCGAAGATGGTTCCCGTTTGAACGATAAACGCCGTACTTAACTGCAGAATGTTGAAGATCCTAAATACAGGATAATGAAATTTGCGGCACCATGGGGCGACGTGCTTCGCAGTCGCGAGAACCATGTGCAGCCAACAAGAAGGGAAGCATAGCTACACAATGAGCAGAAAAGCGAAGTAACAAAACCTGAGACAAGAGAGTCTACGGATTGCAAACGCATGATGATACCGTCAATGGTATACTAACCGGCTATGGAAATAGCCAAGGTTGGATAAATCCAAACCTACAACGCCAAAGGCCGAAATGACCAAATAACATAGTTCGGACAACTATGAGAGTAACCATTAAGCCTACACCAAAAGGACTACGACGTAGCTCCTAAGGATAAATCAAACCTCGGTAACCACCGTAAAGACGTGGGAACGAGCAATGGAGTAAGGTACACGAAGTACCTCAAGGATCTGGAAAGCACCCGAATTAGTGACAATCACGGCAAGAACACTGAGAAGTACTCAGGGGATTGATCACTAAGATCAAAAATGGATGGAAATTCAGTAAACCACCAAATACGGATGAAAACAATACCGTAACCGGTATTTGCTAACCTGAAAACCGACGTACCCGCGCACTTGCCAAGGCAAGTGCAACAACTACAAGGCAATTAGAAGACGTTTAACGACTAACAGGTGATTACTGAAGTACCACCATGACAATGGAAGCAAGGCAGAATTACCGAACCTAAGAACTTGAAGGATGAAACCTGGAAAGGCCTAACGGCCCGACCATCACATTACGAACATACCAGTCAGCGAGAAGCTGGACTTGGTTAAAACCTTAGACATGGCAGCGCCATGGAGATTTTTCTTTCGAACTCAAGATTTTTATTTCAAAACCCAAATTTTTCTTTCAAAACCACAACTTTTCTTTTAAACCTCAATTTTTTTTTAAAAAAAAACAAACCAAAAGAATTACGGCAAGTATCATAGAATGATACAAGAGGAGTTGACAATAGAATACTTCACCTAGGCGTGTGACGAGCACTACGAGTGTACCCAATTACGGGATGTGGGACGATCGCACTCCGAAGGAGCTTGCGGGCCTGACAGACCCTTTTGTGAGTTAGTCGGGTAAGTGGTAAATACCAATATGGTACCCCACGTATGTATACATGTAGTGTACGAAACACTGGAAGTAGCCAGCTCCGTTCTACGGACCATAAGGTAAAGGTAAACCGGAACAGTTGGACACCTCGAACGATCGAGAATCAAGTAAGCTCACGGAGCAAAAAGGAGTCAAGAACTCACCCCAGGAGTACGATTAAGAGTTAGGAAGTGCGAGAAGCACTAGTCATTGACTAAAGACATTGAGATCTCTCAAGAATTAGAAACAAAGCATGAAACAGCCGGAATGGATACCCGGTCTAAAAACAATAAGGCAAGGCCTATTATGAACACATAAATGTTCAAAGAACAAAATGAAACACCCAGAGTGATCATCTAAGGTACCGGTGGATATCGTTCACTACAGAAGGAATACCAAACAGGTTAAAACCATAAGAGAAGTACCCATAAACTACCCTAAGAACGGGAAACGTTATAACCCTAAATGGGACAATTTGGAATCCAGAACCGCAATGCGGAGTAAATTAAACATTCTCATAAATGTTAGCCAAAGGTAATGGCATAACTGAGCGACACCCAGGAGCGATCCTTGAAGGGTGTATAACATTGTCGTGATAAAGACACAAGAATTACAACGAACACTCGGTTAGAACACCGAAGGGATCCCACTTACCATGGGATACCCTGAATTAATAAACGGTACCGATCGATACCAAAATACTTAAAGGGTCTCCAACGGACGGAAGCGTGATGCGATGAACTTATCACGGAGCCCAATGCTACCTCTAACCAATTTACGGTATTAGGTGAAGCAATACTTGCAAACGCCTAAGATGAGCAAAGCTTAGGCAATATGGCCAGTGAGCCAGGAACCCATTACAATACAAATTCAATGGTTGCAAAACCATTGTGAACTATATGGAGAGTTGTCAGAATGGCACCAGTAAAGGGTATATTAATCAACGAGCAAGGATACCTCTCGTTAATGTGAGACCGCAAGAGCGGTGAACATGCAATCCCAAAGAAGGGATACCATCAATAATGTCTGAAATATATCCCTTTCAGAACTATTAATGTAGTAAGCTTGAGAATACAAGTATTACCAAGCAATGTGGAATAAACTATTATAGCAACTGTTGGAACCGAAGAGTAATCGGTTAAGAAGAAATACAGTATATGCAAGGTGAAGTGGAAAATTAACAACGCTCAAGGAGCTTAGGGATATAAAGAATATCATATTCTATAACCAGCCAATGAATGGCGAACCATTGCCTAAATGGTAGTAAAACAGGAGCAGAAGCTAATGAAATAGCGGATGTCATGGGAACCAATGTCGTAAATAAATAAGAACATGGTGCGCAGCAAGCAACAATACATGTGGATAGATCATACACTGAGATGGAGTCGATGAATAAAGATGGTAGACAGATTGAGAAACAAGGAAACAATATTTATTCCTATTGCAATCTCACAAGAGATTTACTGCCCAGGGGTTTACACCTCTGCACTCTGTAGGACTGAGTGTTTTGGTATTGCACTTGTGCAGTGATGACCGAGTGGGATAGCTAGGAAGTTGGGAAGATGACAATTGTGTAAGAGTAGAAAGGAGACTTATGAAGTCACAAGGACCGACGCATAGAAAATGCAAGGTCGTACGAGTAAAGAACACTGGTACAAAACCAGTTTAGTAGGCATAGTTCAGAAGCTACTGACAACAGAGGAAGCACTACAATTAGGTGGTGGCTCAACCTCAACCGACAATAAGTCGGAGGAATCAAGTGAATAATCACTCAAGTACACAATAGTATGTACATAGATTCCAAAAGAGCTGGATAGAAAATCCGAAGCTCATTGAATTCGCGTACGGTAAGAGATACCACGCTTGATGAATAAAACTTATTTCCAAGATAAAAAGGGATAAAAGGATATTGCATAACACATTAAGAATAACGAGAAGGGCGAACAGACCCTAGTTATCAGGGTCGCGCAGTAGAAGCTAGTGGGCCCAGAATTCTAAGGTTAATACACCTACTGAATAAAAGGTTAATCATTAATGCCTTGAAGCCTGAAAGGCTAGAATCGAACCCGGTTAAGAGTTAAATAAACTCCGATGAAAATTCATGGTGCAGGGACTAACCAACAGCATCGTTAAGACCCTTTGACCAGAATACATTGTATAATAGAGCGCATGGAAGTCGAACCACTCCATGACGGCTGAATGCCTTCGACCTATGACCAATGTTGACACATGGTAGATTATGTGGGCGTAATCCCTTTTTAAGGGGGTAGAGCAAAAATCATGAAGTGTGTGTTTCACGTGATAAGGGCATAAACTACTATGCGCATAACGTAAAAGAATTTGTTTTGATGGGTACTTTGTTACATAAACATTTGTACTCACTCATTGTGGAAATTATGATTATTTATGAGATTTGAAGTGGAAAGGAGTAGAGAAACTCCAGGGGAATGAGAGCCCCGGTGGTATATGTCTATTCGAGATTAGACATAGTATTTGATTTGGGATTAGACATGGTATGATGAGTATATTTGGGAATTGTTGAGAATAAATCAGTATGAAACCGATGTTGAATCTAGTGAGAATTGAGTCCCCTAGGTGAATTGGGTGATTTGATTTGTTAACAATTTGAGGATAGAAAACTAATTGGCATTATATGTTTGAATTTCTTAGGTAAAGTAGTTGCAGACAAGTAAGCAACAATTTATGAGTAGGTGTGAAACTGACGTAGAACCTAGTAGGAATTGAATTCCTAGGTGATTGATTGAAGATAATTAAGGATGATTGATGGACCGAGTTCCATCGCTTGGAGATGCTTTGCTTTGTTTTATGACTAGAATGATTAAAAGATAGAAAATGGTAAATGATTGAATTACATGATTGTTTGAAACGGAAGTGTGAAGTCGAACTTGATTTACTAGTGATCAAGGGAGATGAAACACAAATTGGGGCGGAGAGATTGTTCATCACTGATGCTGATCACATCGGGGTTGAATGATTCTTGAGGCCCCCTGTAAGTGGTCATAAGTAATCCTGCTAGGATTAATGCAGTAAGCATGGATGGGTTTAGTGTGGGGTTGTTCTATTACGTTGCTTGTGTTGTACTGGCATGTACACACGGTAAATTGCACTAGGATAATTATTTGGTGTTGCACCAGTATGTGCGTGGTTGACAATTGTTTTGCGTTGCACTGGTATGTGCACGGGGTAAATTGTTTTGTGACGTACTGATGTGTACGCTCGTTGCATGGTACTGGGATGTATGTTGTGTGGTGTTGGTAGGTACCCATGGTTGTTAAATTGCTTGTTAACTGATTTGGTGTACCGGTATGTACACACTCGCTGGACTGACTTTGAGCCTGTGGGGTTATAGAGATGATGACCTCGGCACACGATATGTCTAAATGACTAATGATATTAGACTCACCAACTTTGTGGGCAAAGTTCTTTAAGGGGGGTAGATTGAAATACCCCGAACTTAATTAGGGTGATTAGATTACTCTAATACGATATGGAGGGCCTATTAGTGCCTAATGAACTTTGGTAAAAAGAATAAATCCAAAAGAAACAAGAAAAACGCTTAGAAAGCTAAAAACGCTAAATTGAGCGTTAAGTGACCCTAAGAGGAATACGACCTCAACAAGAGTATCAAATGAATTTAAAAGGCTTAGAAAGGCATAAATAATATATGGGAACAATTCCCGAAGAAAACGGATCCAAATAATGTATTAAAACGCTAATAAAGCTTTAGCGCACGTTTTTTGAGAAAAACCGAAAACGTGACTTTAAGTGGTCAAACGAACCCGTAAAAATTATAGTTCATTCAATAACTATAAATAAACATTAATGGAAGCTTAAGAGCCATTAAAATTAAAGAAACGAGAAAATTCCGGAAAACGGGCCCGGTTAGTGAATAGTGCTAAAACCGGGTAAAATAACGAACGTTGTCTGTAAAAGATGAAAAACGCTCCAGGTTACATATATATGTGGGCCGGTTTTAATTAGTAAACAGCCACTCACACACTCACTCACAACTAGCTAGTTAGGAAGAAAGAAAAGAAAGGGAAAAGTATAAAAGCAAAAGGTCTCTCTCCTCCTTATTCTCTTTCTCTCTCTCTCTCTCTCTCTATCTATCTCTCTCTCTCTCTCTCTCTCTCTCTCTCTCTTCCTTCCTATTCTTTCTCCTCCTTCCCAGCCGGCTGAAACTCTCTTCTGCCCCTTGCTGGCGATTTCAAGATGCCATCCATGGCTACCTCAACTTCCTTGCCTTGCCCAAGTCTCATTAAAGCTCCAATCACAAAAATAAATACATATTCTTCTTCCTCTCATCATCCTCTATCATTCTCTCTTTCTAAAATTCCAAAAGGATGAAGTTTACCTCCATGGGTTTTCCCCATTTGAAGAGAAAAGCACACCATTTTGAAGTTTAAAGCCTTCTCTCTCTCTTCTAAGGTAAAAAGATTCATGAAAAACTCATTATTCTCCATCTTGTAGAGCTGGCCGATTTTTCCCTCTCTCACACCTTGTTTCCTTCTTGATTTTGAGCTTCAATTCAACCCTCCAATGGTGGTGGAGTTTCCCCTTTGATTCATGGGTGAAAGCCCCTCTTAAAAGGCTCCAAAAAGGTAAACCCTAACCATGTGTTTTAAGCCCTTAAATTGATTTAGAATTTCTTAAGGGTTTAGATGATTAATTGAATGCATCTTTGTGTTTCTTGAATGTTGGGATGGAGTTTGGCAACTCCATCCCCACTTGACCGAATTTGAGAAGAGGAGGACCAAAAGGGGATTAAAAGAGAACTTGTGAAATTAAGGTAAAAATCAACCTTAAAGCTTGTTTTAAAATTTTTAGGATTTGGGATAGGTAATTAAATTAATGAACCCAAACTATGAATTGAAATCTATGGGGGAGGATGTGTATAGTTGATTTTAGAGATAATTGTAAACTATTTTGATTTAAGGGCCTAAGTGTCATTGCATTTGAGATTTGGAGCTATATTGTTGATGTGGTGGATTTTTGGTTGAGCTTATGTGCTGGTAGGACACTTGTATGGGGTGGCTAGTTTAGGATTGAAAATGGTGAAAAAGATGAGTTTGGACATGTAAGGTTTATGGGGAGGTTATGGCAAAATTTTGGTACAAAAACAAGTGTTTAAAGATGACCTAGTGAATTAGGGAACCTAGGTGTTTGTAGTGTTTTTAGAGTTGAGTGATAGCCTTGAAATGGCATTTGGAGAACTAGAGGGAAGGAGGTAAAAATCTGTAGCAAATAGGTATCGAAATGCTTTGGAAAACTAGAAAAGAGCAAGTGTGCAAGACTTAGTAAATGAGAGTTGGACTTGGGTTTTAGAAGTGCATTTATGTAGGAATGATTTGTAATGGTCATTGATGGATTTGGTGAGGTTTGTAGGAGGTAAAAACAAGCAAGAAGAAGTTAGAAATGCATAGAGTGCAAAATGCAAAATGTGAGAATTTGGATTTGTTGAATTTGAGCAAGAATTGGGTGGTGGATTAAACCAAGGATTTGGAGTGGTTTAAGGAGTGTTTTGAGGTGTTTAATTATGTAGGAAACTTGTGGAAAGTTTATGGAAAGATTAGGAGTGGATTAAGGGTTGATTTGGGGTTGAAAAATGACCTTAATAGCAGTTTTTAGCTGGGTCGGGACTTAGGATATGTACCAAGTCCCGGACCGCATCAAAAAAACATGCCGAAACTGAAAAAAGGGGGTGGTCCGGGACTATAGTCCAGGACTAAGTCCCGGACCAGGTAAGAAAATCAGCCGAGAGTACGTTAATGCATTGGTCCGGGACTAGGGACCCGGACCATGTCCCGGACCATGCCTGAAATGCACCTGTACGTGTTTTTAAGGGGCTAAAACATGGGGGATTGAATGGTATTGGTTTTAGATGATGTTTAGGAGTTGTTTGGTGACTTATAAAGGTCCTAAGAAGTATGAACAAGTGTTGGAAATGAGTGAGTAAGTTAAGGAATTAAGTACACTGAGTTAAACCGAAATAACGGGGTAACAGGGTAAGTATGGGAGTAACAATTATGTACCTACCGTAACACCTTAATATTAATTGAACCATTTGACATGTAATTAGTGGTTCGAGAACAAGACACGAGGAACGAGTGTGAACCAAGGAACGTGAGGACACCCGGTAAAGTTAACCCGGTGAAAGGTATGATTTCCTCATGCTCTGTATCCTAACTTGGTTACCCCGATTTGTGAGCTTGTTTGAATGTGTGATCACCTAACAAGATAAATGCACAAACCGGATTGTGTGCACTTAAAGTGCTTGTATTGTATCGTTGTTTGTTGGATTGAATTTAAACTAAGTTGTATAATTCATGAAATTGATGAATGATGAATGAGTTGATTGCATGTGATTGTGTATTGTAGTGCCACTCATAGTTGAGTCTTGATTGATTCGTGACTCGAAGAATGAGTTGTGTCGTGGATAATGAAAACGAGGTAACACACGAAAACCATCAATTAACGGACAACGATAAATCAAACTTATAACTTTACTCGAAATGAGAACAAGCGACACCCGAGACTAGAGAACGTCCTTAAAAACAATAGTCGACTTCCTATGCAAGGATGTGACTCCACGTAGAAAATGAACATAGTTCCTAAGTAAAGGAAGTGTAGGGGCGACCCGTAAATTGGCAGATACAACGAGATAGGAAAACCTCCTAAGTTGATTGATAGCATCGAGAGAGATGCGGCTGACTGATATTATTATATGTATTTATATATGAGTACCTATTGTTACTAACTCGAGAGCTGGGTTAGGGGGATTGTGAGTCACGCGTGCAAGGAAGAGGAAGCAACAGAGCGTATGTTTCCGAATCCGTGGCCGAACTCCCTTGTTACCGGGCCGCGTGCCACATAGTTGTGCCCTGCGGGGCCGTGTGCCACATAGTAGTGCCCGACTGGAGTAAGACCGGCAGAGCTTACCCGTCTAAAGAGGTAAGCTGGGTGTTATGGGATAGGAAAGAGGGAACATGAGAGAATGTTTCTAATCCCGTATTGAGATTATGAAAGCCCGGTGGTGAGACCTATATATGTCTCTGCCCGGAGGCCTTGGAGGCTTAACCTAAAATTATTCAAGAGTAGAATAATCAAGAAAACTAGATCAGGACCGAGAGTGTCTAAACATCTAGGACGAGTAAACTACCCGGTTGGGGTGGAAAAAAATGGATAAGTAATGAGAATGAAACTCACTTGAGATACGGTCTCTCAAGGGTTAAGAATAAGGTAATCGAACTTGCCGAGCTGGATGTGAAATACCCCGTAATTTAAAATAGTGATTAATTAGGCTAATGAATAATGTAGAAGCTTAATTAAGTATAAATAAATATTAGGGAACAAATCCCGAAGAAAACGGATCCTTAAAATGGATTAAAAACACTAATGAACATTAAAGCGCGTTTTTCGAGGTAACCGGGAAAACGCGATTTTAAGCAGGTCAAATAGACTCGTAATAATTTTGGTCAACTAAATAGTCATTAATAAATATTAGTGAAGGTATTGGACCAATAAAATCAATAAAACAAGAAAATAGTAAAAACTGTCAAAAACGGGAAATTGTGGGGTAAGAGTGTAATTAAAATAAGTTAGTGTGTCCACTTTGAAAATAAAAATGTAAGTGAGTGTGTGTGTGTAGTATGGGCCGATTTACTAGCTCTCTCACACCCCTCTCTTAATTTCCCTTATTTGCAAAAGACAAAACTATTAAAAGTCAAAAAAATAAAACCTCTATCCTCACTCACTCACAAACCCACGTATTGCTCCTTCTCCTTCCTCTCTATTTTCTTCTCTCGCGACTGTAATGGCGATTTGAGAAACTCCACATACAGAGCCACCTTCTTCTTCATTTTGAAACCTCAAACCTCCACCAAATGCTACAAAAACTATACCGTTGAATTCGTATCGTCAAGGAGATCATTCTCCACCCTTCAAAAATCTAAAACCACCAACTTTATTTTTGAGGGTATTATCGGTTGAGAGCTTCAAGAGCACCATTCCAAGTTCTACAACCTTCTCCATGTTCTAAGGTAAGAAAAATACCAAAGCCTCACTCTTTTCCATTTTTCCTTGCAAAAAAAAAAAAAAACCAAACTCACGTGAACATCATTGTGTTTCCTCACCCAGCCGGTTGGTGTTCCTTCTTGAGAGCTGAAGCACTATCATTTGGTTACCCAAAAACAACATTAGAAGCTCAAGGTAAGAGTTCCTAAGTGTTTAAATGAGTTCTCATAAGTTAGGGTTTGAAACCTACGTAGGAAAATTTATTAGGTTGGTGTGTAAGTATGTGCCTTGTTACATGGTGTAGCTTGGTTTAAATAAAACAAGAAAACAAAGAAGGAAGAGGAGCTGTAAAGAAGAAGAAGGAGAGAAAAGGAAAAGAAACAAGAAAACCAAAGGTAATGAGAAGCCTCTGTATAATTCTTATGTTTGTGTATGTGTAGGAATATTGTTTTAGCAATGAACTAAACTACTGTAACCGGGGGAAAAGAATGGGTACACTAATGTGAATGGTAGTTGTAGTTTGGAGCTTTTGAAAACAAGAAAATAATATGCTAAGTGTAAATGTTGAGTGTGCAGGAGGTATTAGAAATATATGTGAGAATATTGTATATGTCGAACAGGTTGTGAAAACATTGAGTGTGCAAAATTATGTGGTGAGAAGACTTAGAAATGTAGGGAACCTTGTCAAAATTTGTTTAGAAATGTAGAGTCTTGGTTGATGTTAGAAAATAAAGGAACAAAAGAGAATTGCAGTGAAGAAAAAAATGAGATTGTTTACTTTGTTTGTAACAGGAAAAGAAATGTAATTGAGTAGGAGTTGTAAATGGTAAAATGTGAGTTGTCAAACTAAGTTAGGCTAGTGTAAGGGTCATTGAGTTAGTGGGAAGAAGAATAGGAAGGTCTGTAGCATTATTTGAAGAAGTAGAAATGTAACAGAGGAAGAAAAAAATTACAGTAAGGGTGATAATGTAACAGATTTTTTATAGTGTTGGTTTAGGCTAGTTTAAAATGTTTAAACAAAGTTAAAACATGCTAGATTATATGTAGAAATATTAGGGAAGAGATTGGTAGACGTTTGGAATTTAAACAAGTTGAAAAACTTATACAAATCAAAATACTGTAACTAGTCTGGGTTTGCAAACCAGCACACAAACCCGAACTAGCCTTAAAACACGACAGAAAGTTTTTAAAGGGATGGTCCGGGTTTACAAACCAGGACACTAACCCGGACCACCCCTAAATCACACCCGTAAGTTCTACAAACATGTGGTCCGGGTTTGTAAACTAGCACACAAACCCGGACCATGCTCAAATCTTACCCGAGAGTTCTAAAACCTTGTGGTCCGGGTTTGTAAAGTAGGACACAAACCCGGACCAGTCCCAAATCTTACCCGAGAGTTCTAAAACCTTGTGGTCCGGGTTTGTAAAGTAGGACACAAACCCAGACCAGTCCCAAATCTTACCCGAGAGTTTTTCCAAGTGGGGGTCCGGGTTTGTAAACTCGGACAGTAACCCGGACCACCCCAAAATTTGTACAGAAACTATTTTAAAGCTTAGGTAAGGATGGGTAATGATATTATAAGATGATTAAGACATAATTAATGATGTTTAAAGGTCATTAAGGCCATAAACAAGTTTAGAAAATAATTTTAAGTAAGTAACATAAGTATATGTATTTGAACAATAATGAAATAGTAAGTATAGACCAAGGAATGTTAGTAAAGTAGTTAGTAAGGTTAAGTAAGGGTAATTAACCACCCAACTGTATGTATATGTTAGGACTTGGATTGTGACACCGGAAGGACGTTTGGAAACACGTACGACGGTGAACGGTATGAATTCCTCATGCCCCGTATGCTATCTTGGTTACTCTGATTTGTGTGTTGTGTGCTAATTGATCACCAAATAAGATAAATGCACGAATCGGAGTTAATATGCATACTTGTGAAAATGTAGTGTTGTATGTTGCGAATATTTTCTTAAATCTTAGTTTGTATAATTCATGAAATGTATGGATGATGATGAATGTGTGTATGTATGTTGTATTGCATCGTGACCGATTATTTGTGTGAATGGACTTCTAACTTATTCCTAACAAGCTAACCATTCTAACTTAAATTGGTAATTAAATTGGAATGAGTAGAAGTCCGATATAGTTTCGGCCACACGTGAGGATGCGGAGTCACGAGAGGTTGGCTCCAATTCCTGACTCTTAAACTGGTCCGCGGCCCAAATCCCTTAAGTGGGTAGCATCCCGGATTGGTGAGTCAAGTAAATCCCGGAGGTGGGACGGCGTAGTCCCCAGGGCCGGAGGTCCCGACGACTTAACTTGAGTATGAGTAAGTAAGTAAGAATGAGTAAGTAAAGTAAATGGAAGTAAGTAAGTGTAAGTAAGTAAAAGTAAGTAATGAGTAAAAGAGTAAAAGCATTCCGATCAACCCGGATGCATAATTTGGCTAACCTTGTGAAGGTAAGTAAGATGCGTGTTATTGTATTGTTGCTTTGGAATGTGTAATGTATTGAGCATGATTGTATGATGTATGTAAAGCATGTATGTATGAAATTAATGAATCGCATGTTTAGTGGACGTCAAATAGTCGGCGTGCCCTAGCTAGCACGCGGTATATGCGGAGTTTATACGCAGCGTTTGCTGAGCCCCTTGGGGCACCATTTTTACTACACGCAGGTACTCGCGAAGGATGAAGATGTGAAGACTTAGTTTTATTTCTTTACCTTCTTTTTTTGGATTGTAAACAATGATGTATGAATGGTGTACTAAGTAGTACACGGCTAGAGCCTTTTTTATTAGCCGGTGTACCATGGGGTACACCTTTTTGGATTTTGATAGAATGGGAATTGGTATAGATGAGTAGCTGGTAGAAACTCACTCTTTTGGAACTTAGAAAGGATGTAATTGAATACACTTAAATACTCGGTGATCCAGGATGTAAGTGTTTGGCATATGTATTTTGGTAAGTAATTTAGTAGCTCGGTACACTATGTGCATCAGACCGTGACTGTAAGTAAGGTAAGCCTAGCTAGCCGTATGGGCGGTTAGCGGCGTTGTACCACCCGCCGTAGTAAGTAGTAAAATTTCCGTTGCGAACTCGTAGGATTAACAGGACGATTAGACGGTAAGCATAGGATTAGCGGTTGGGGTGTTACAGGATGTGATATTTGTGTGGATTGTATTCCTTGAGTGAATGTGAAGTATTTGTGTGAATGTGCATATATAATGTATGATGTATGCATGCTGTTTGAAATAAAATGAACCGCATGCCCTCGACCAAATAGTCGGCGTACCCTCGCTAGTACGCGGGGTATGCGGAAGTCATATGCAGCAATTTTGCTGAGCCCCTCGGGGCGATGTTTTTATTTTCCAGGTACAATGAAGCCGGCCACCGTTCGAGAGTAGGACGGGGTTGTGATTAAGCAAGGGTAGTTGTTAATTATTTGTATTGTTGTATTATGGAAATGTAAGACCGAAAGGTCATTAATAATGTTGGGAATTGTAGATACTCAGTATAGTATTAAATGGAGATTGTATTGTTTACCATGGGATTGAAGGTTGTATTTGGTTTGTGATTTGATGAGGGAATGGAATGTATCATTTGGATAGTGTACTCGGTAAAGACCCATCAGACCGATATTGTAATTGTTGCTGTTTTGAGTTTGGACTGGCCTTGTTAGTCACGTGGGTGACTAACGGCATTGTTTCACCCCCGGTTGTATTGAAATTTCTGCTGCTTGTGTATTGATAATGGAGACGGGTTAAGAATCGATGTCATGATTACCGGTAGGGGTGTTACATCTATAATGGACGTTTAGTACACATGTCCAGAATAGACTTTTAGTTTTGTGTCTTTACGGACAGATTTGTTAATTTTTATTAAAAAATTATTTGTAACACACATATTTTCTTACTTTTTGGCAGCCTTCAACCCACTAATGATTCCCCTCCCTATGATTCACCTTTTGAGCTTCCTGGAAACTAATTGATTGATACTACCTTTGTGTTTCAAACCAATCCGTACTACACAACAAAACAACGGTAACAATCTCAAAGATAACATGGGTATCCCAATGTGAGATGGGGGTATCGAGTAGCCCATCATGACACGGTCCCGAGTCACTATTCAGGATTGGAAACTAGTCACCTTAAGCCCATTATATATCCTCACTTTGGTCTTAAAGTGAAAGGCCTTGTTGTTGTAGTCAACTCATATGTATCCTTATAAACCAATCACTTTAATACTCATATCCCAATGTGGGATGGGGGTATCACATGCTTTGTAACAACTCAGATTTTCTAACATTTTATTTAGTCAATTTATTCAACAATTATAATTTAATATTTAGCAATGGAATTAAAACGTAATCTGCAGTATTAATGCCACACTCGCAATTAAACGAGTGCTAAGGCCTAAACAATTAACTCACTAACAAACCATTATTATTAATAAAAGAAATACAACACCCATAATAACAATCTCTTAAAATTGCAAAAGTCTTAAGCCTAAAATAAGATTCGATTATAAATAACCAGCCTATGTGAAGTCGTGTTCCTAAACCCCAAGGACATCATCAACATCTGTGGGAAGAAATTGAAACAAACACACAAAGAGCCATGATAAAGTCAGGGAAATTGAGTAAGCTATCACTTCACTCTGTAAAAACATTTTATCTTTAGAAATCACTTTCACAATAATAACACATAATAGACAGATTTCATTCCAAGGCATTCCTGAATATTCCATGTTTGGTTTCTTAACAAATTCAAGAATATAATAGTAGGTTTAATTTAATTATCTTCTTTGTCCTAACGTGCAGCCAGGACAAAATAATTTTACTTTCTCTTTGGGTACAACACGCAACTATAACCTGTACCCCAACACGCATCCGGGAATTCAAATTTATTTAATTATCTTAATTGATCCAACACGTAGCGTTGACAAAACTACTTATTTCTATCTTTGGGTATAGCACGCATCAGTAACCCGGACCCCAACATGCAGTCGGAAATCTAACCTCGCCACTAAATCCTTAAGTGTACACACCCCTCAATAGTACAAAAGATGAAGGAGTAAAAATAGGGCTAATTGTGTCCTAATGCGACCCACAGTACCCCAAAGTAATGTGTTCTAATGCGTTCAGCATTTATTATTTCATTCATGTATCATAGTTAGGCCCACATCCACCATTGTTTTCTATCTTTAAAATTATGTATTCATTATTTATTATTATATACTATTATTATTCATCCTTTTAATTTGTCAGAATCCACACAAAAACCATTAAAAAAACTATGTAATAAATCATCATAATGAAATATTTAATTTCACAATCATCACACAAACAATTCATAAAAAAATTCCATTAACCTCTTAATAAAAAATAACAAAATAATCACAAATATCCATTATAAATGATTCGTCACATATATAAATTTAATTAGGGAAATTTCAAGAAATGCCACTATATTTTTGGCTAATTCATGAAATGCCACTAAAAAAAAAGAAAGTCACGAAATGCCACTATATTTTGTAAAAGTCTATGAAATGCCACTATAGTCATTGACCAGAAGGAAAAATGACAAAAATACCCCTACTAGTTAACAAAGTACTTTTAAAGTTCACAATATGCCCTTGAGTGTTAAAAATTCACAACAAATTTAAAATACTATAAAAATTATTAATATTTATATATTATAAAATTGTAAAAAAATAAAAAAAATTAAAAATATCTTGAAAAATGATAAATAATTTTTTTGATGTTTTAAATTATTAGTACCATAAAACATAATATAGAGTTTTGAAAACATAATTTATATCAATCTTTCTACTAATTTGTATCAATCAAGTACCATAATTTGTACCATTCATTTTTAAATTATCTTATTTTCTACTAATTTGAATTATTTATTCAAAGTAAATTAAATTATATTTTAAACTAATATTGAGAAAAATATTTTAAAAACTTATATTCTTTTTGTAGTAACTTTATGACATAATAATTTTGTTATCTACAAAATGTTATGTCATAAAGTTATATGCAATATAGAATATAATTTTTTTAAAAAAAATCTAAATACCTTAAAATATAAAATTATTTTGTTTTAAAAATAATTTAGGGAAATTTCATGAAATGCCACTGTATTTTGGCTAATTCATGAAATGCCACTAAAAAAAGAAAGTCACGAAATGCCACTATATTTTCTGAAAAGCCCATGAAATGCCACTATAGATGAAAAAAGACAAAAATACCCCTACTAGTTAACAAAGTACTTTCAAAACTCACAATATGACCCTATGTGTTAAAATTAACAAAAATCAACTAAATATCAAAATACAATAAAAATATAAAAAAATTTATAAAAATTTTAAAATATATAGAAAAATTTTAAAAAATTAAAAAAACAAAAAAAACATTTAAAAATTAAAAAATTAAAAATTTAAAATTAAAAATTTAAAAATTAAAAACAATTGAAAAACTTAAAAACAACTGAAAAACTTAAAATATCATAAATATAAAAAAAATTCATTTTAAAAATTTATTCAATACCCAAAAGAATATTGAGTTCTAAACAAATAATTTATCTATCTCAAATAAATTATTATGTTTAGAATTTATTTTTATATTTTATTAGCAAATAAACAAAATTATTTACTTCAAGAAATAATTAATATAAATTGATAGCAAATAATAATTTAAAAATGTATGATAAAAATTATGGTACTTATTTGGCATAAATTATGGTACTAAATTGGTAGAAAAATGGTATAAATTATTTGTTTAAAACTCAATATTCTTTTATTGATATTGAATAAATTTTTAAAATGATTTTTTTAATATTTATGATATTTTAAGTTTTTCAATTGTTTTTAATTTTTTAATTTTTTGATTTTTTTGATTTTTTGATTTTTTTGATTTTTTGATTTTTTTTGATTTTTTTGTTTTTTGTTAATTTTTAACAGGGGCATATTGTGAACTTTAAAAGTATTTTGTTAACTAGTTGGGGTACTTTTGTCTTTTTTCCATCTATAGTGGCATTTCATGGACTTTTAAAAAAATATAATGGCATTTGGTGACTTTTTTTTTTAATGGCAATTCATGAATTAGCCAAAAATATAGTCATATTTCATGAAATTTCCCAATAATTTAAAATATGTATGGTAGTTAACTGGTATAAGTAGAAAGATTGATATAAATTATGTGTTCAAAACTCTATATTATTTTTTATGGTACTGAATAATTTAAAAAAGTCTAAGAATTATTTATTATTTTCAACATTATAAGATATTTTAATCTTTTTTCCCAATTTCTTAATTTCTTAATTTTTAAATATATTATTTTATATTTTATTATATTTATTTTTTGTGGTTTTTGGTGATTTTCTTAACACTTATGGGCATTTTGTGAACTTTAAAAATACTTTGTTAACTAGTATGGGTATTTTTGTCATTTTTCCTTCTGGCCCACAGCTATAGTGGCATTTCATGAAGTTTTATAAAAATATAGTGGCATTTCGTAACTTACTTTATTTTTAGTGGCATTTCATGAATTAGCCAAAAATAAAGTGGCATTTCATGAAATTTCCCATTTAATTATCATCATAGCACAACAATTCGATCTCAAGCATTGATCACACAAATTTCACCTCCACGTAAAAAATTATTTTTATAAATTTAATAAAAATTAGTGAACGTAGTAGCTTACCTGACATTCGCAATGACTCATACCACAACCAAACATGAAATCAACAACTTTTCCTCATTCACAAATTTGGAGCCTAGAAAGCCTTTCTTTTTATGTCTAGCCAAGAGTGAGGTAGATGCATAAGACAGAGGTTCCCTTTTTTGGTTGTATGACTGAGAGAGATTCGCGAGAGAGATGAAGAAAGAGTGGTGAATATAAAAACGAGACAAGAATTTAAAGAAGGTGAAGAGAAACTAAAGAGGTTGGGAATAAAATTGTTTAATTAAGCTAAATTAAAGTGGTGAGATAAATAACTGAAAACCAAAAGTTGAAATACGGAAGGTTAAAGTGGGTTTATTAAATAAGTAGGAAATACATAAAGTTATAATGAGTCATTATATGAAGTTTGAAGCATTAAAAGATAAATCTGATTAATTAAAACTGACTTATTTAATATAGTAAAATCAATAGTAGTATTTTAATAAATCATTATTATTGTAACTCGCTTTAATAACTAAATATAAAGTTAACTAGAGAAATACGAGAATCATTAATATGACGTTAAAAATCACAACGGACTTATTTTTAGAACGGGTTATTTTATTAAATGACTTATCTTTATTAAATACTATATAATATGCTCATAAATTAGATAATGTACCCATAAACTATATATAACTTTAATCAATATAATATACTTGCAAACTTTATAATATATGTATTATAAAATTTAGGGGTTTTTCCTAAACGACCGCTAATCTGGGGACATGTTGTTAGAAGATGAAAAGTGGTGAAATTGCAATTACAAAATTTATATTCACCAACTTTTTACTTGGTTATAACCTATATTCACCACTTTATAGAGCATTTTATAATTATTAGTGAGTTTGTACATTTTAGTTGCAATTTAGGTAAAAGCTCATTGGAGCATGTTTTGGATTGTAAAAAGAGTTGTCATGGATGAAGTCTTGATCACTCAAGGATCACAATGCAATAAACAGGGAGCGATTCAGAGCTTTAACGAAGGAGAAAGACCCTGGACAAGACCTGTTCGGACGAAAGGCCGAGAGTTCATCAAGGCCTGTCCGGACGAACCCAGAGAGTTCATCAAGGCCTGTTTAGACTTGTGTACAGACTTGGTATGTCTGGATGAACCCCAAGAGTTGATCGAGCATGTCTGGACATGCGTCCACACTTGCATGTCCGAACGAAGGCCGAGAGTTAATCAAGTTGTGTCCGGACATGGCCCGAGACTTTCCTTCATTTGCATTAGTGGCGTCCAGACATACATGTCCATCCGGAAGCGCACAAAATCTGGAAAAAAAATATAACGTGGTGAGAATGAATTTTATTCTCATTCTCATACAAGTAGAGGGGGTTGACTCCAGACTAGTGTCAAGCGAGAAGGCTATAAAAGAGAAGAAAGAAGAGAAAAGAAAGAGGGGAGAGACCTTCACATCCTTTGAAGCTTCCAACCTTCAGCCATGGCTACTTCTTATTACCTTGTTCTTTCTGTTTCCCCTATATGCGAGTAGACTAAATTTGTGCTCTAGGATGGGGATTGACCCTTAAATGCTCTAATGTTTCTCCATTAATGCTTTATCAATGTCTTTGATTAATTATCCATTGCATTTATTGTGATTCCTTGCAAAATCAGGGTTTGTGTTAGGAACTGGTACAATTGGGAGATGAACCCTGACTTTATATCTCTAGAATTATAGTAAAACTTTAGAGCTATTGTTAGGAGCTTGAAATTAATGTTATCTAATGACTCTAGCCTTCTTTGAATTAAGAGGTTTAATTAATTATGCAAGATTTGATTAGTCCAAGATTTGGATGATCTTTACCTTAGCTCTAATAAACAAATAAATTAAGGTGTGTTATGAGTATAATTTGGCATTTTAGGTGATTCCCTACTATCCTAGGGTACTCTTCCATCCAGTCCAACAAAACATCATTTAGTTTTAGTCATTTGTTCTAGTGTTACACTTAAACAAACAGTCAAGCTTGCTGTCGGCTAAACCCGCATTTACCGTTCTTTATTTCAATTACTAGGATACCAAAGCTTGGGAATTTAAAAACCAATCTCCTTGCGGATACAACCTTGTTGTACTACAATTAATTGGGTTCACTTGTCTAGTGTTTGCTTAGGTTTTTACTGTTATAGTATTATCTTGAACAAGTTTGTGGAGGAAACCTCAGCTAGGAGCAAAGTAGACGAAGAGAGCAACACATGGGTGCAAGCGGATTCAAAATCGTAGCTATAACGAAGATTTTGGGGTCTATAAAAGTTGTGTCCAGACATGCGTCCGACCCTGCATGTCCGGACACAAGCAGAGTGCAGTGATTTTGATATTCGACCTATGTCCGGACATAACAAGTCCAGACACAAATTTGGACATGGCTTCAAAAATAGCATATATTTCACGTTTTAAAACGGGAAGAATGAGAGGGGGCTTCCACAGAACAAAGAGCAAGTGACACAAGAAGAGAAAAGAGGCGAAAAGAAAAATAACTAAGAGGAAGAAAATAATAAGGAAAGGATGATAATAAGCACCTCCATTGAAGCTCTTCTTCAACCTCCTATGACTAATTTTTCTCCATTCTCTCATTTTATGCTCTAATGGTTGTGTAGTTCCCTTGTAGCTTGGGATGAGGATTTTGCCCCAAAATCTCTAAAACTTCATTGTTCACCTTGAACTTTTTTTATGCTTTATTTTAGTTCTTGAGCTTAATGAAGATTATTATTGAGTGATTATGGCTCTTAAGCTTGTCTTTAACAAATTTGATGATTTGCTAAGAGTTTGCTCTATTAATTGTCATTTCGCTATATTGGTGGGATTAACGTGACCGATTAGTTTAACATTAGTGCTCATTTTATGGACGAGCTTACAGAAGTAGAAATCTATACTGTTGGAGACTAAAACAATGTATCCTAAAATTGGTAAGTGCCAAGGTTAGCCTAATTTCAACTTAGGGGGAACTTGATCTTCGTGTTATCGATTGACCCGGGGTTTAGCTAATTGAGAAGTCCCTGTTAAACTGGTTAGGATTAGTATACCAAGATTTGGCTATTAATTATATTAAGTGCACCCGTTGCTTAGTTATAAGTTCAAGGGTCGAAAATCGGTGGTAAGAGGAGGATGGGTGCAAATATCCATCCCGGGCTACATCTATCCTAGTTTGGTTAGTTTAGTTTTATTGATTTCCTTCATTCCAATTATCAAACCAAAAACCCAAAAATCCCAATTTTACATTCATGTACTCTATGTATATATTTATGCACATTTACTAAGCTTATAACTAGCTAGATGGTAGTGAAGTTTCTGTGGATACGACACTTGTTGTACTACTTCACCTGGGTTCACTGCCCATTAGTTTCAATTTATATTATATATATTTTACGCAACAGGAGACATCTGCGCTATCTCCATCGGGGTGTGGGGGCGGGAAGTACAGTTCCATCAGTTGTGCAATAGTCATTAGCATGATCTATGGATGTAAACATATGAAACAATTAGCGATTAATTATTTACCATTTATTGCTATATTTTACACAAGAAAAATGATATAATCACTTTCATCGGATCAAGAGGTTGAATTGTAGCTCCACCAGAAGGGATAAGTCTAGAGTGTTTCCTAGCGAGGTACCACTCCATGTAGTCAGCCTCAATGTCCTCATTAGGGGAAGCTGATCAAGCGTGGATGAAATTGGTGTCATACATGTCGGAGTGGCTGCTCCATAGCGCCGAGGATGCAACATGCACAACCATATAGTCTCTGGTGGTCCTTGACGAGTGTCTAAATGTGCATGTTTTAAGAGTTAATTTCATATGATTTATCAATGTAAATCATGCTCATTTCTCTACTTTAGCTAGTGTTCCTCTAGTCTGTGTTTCATTGATGTTCTTACACATTTATTCCTTAAACACAAGGAAAACCAATCTAGGAGTGAAGTAAACAAAGAGATCAATGCATGGGCGCAAACGGATCTTGAATCAAAGCTAAAACAAAGATTCTAGGACCAAATTAGGCAGACATGTAAAGACAAGGATGCATACAGGTACCACGCAGGCATGCAGGTAGCTCACTAGCGTGAGATAGACAAGAAGAGGACGTCGGGAACTTTTAGATATTTTTGTCCGCACCTATGTCCGCATGAACCAGACCCAGACGTCTCATAAGGCCATTCTTTCCCGAACACAATTGAGGAGCAACCCTCGCTCACACAAGTTTATCCAGATCTGGACGTGTTCCCGGACGTGGCACAGTGGGCAGCCACGAATTATCCTTTGTTTGGACGCAAGTTATCTCTTCAATCTTGTCCGGGTCTTCAGACATGAACATAGACCCGGACGGGGTTACTTAAGCAGTAGATCCGCGCTATAAAGGAGAAATAAAGGAGAAATAAGAAAAGGGGAGTCTCGTGCAAGCTTCAGGCGACGAACATAAGCAAGAAAAGAGAAGAAAATAAAGGAAAAGAATAAGAGGAAGAAGAAGGAGAAAGGAAGGGGATCTACTTCCATTGAATCTCCTCACTCTATCCATGGCCCTTTCTCTTTTTTTTTCTCCTTTATAGCTCCATAATGCTTGACTAGTCTCCTTGTAGCTTGGGATGGGGATTTTGCCCAAAAATCCCTCTTTAAACTTCATTGTTAAACCTTGAACTTTTTTAATGCTTTATTTTAGTTCTTGAGCTTAATGAAGATAATTATTAAGTGTTTATGGCTTCTAACCTTGTTCACATTGGATTTGGGGATTTGATTAGGGTTTGCAACAATTATTTGTCAATGTGTTAAATTGGCTGGTTTCATTACTGATTAGTTTAACATTAGTGTGAATTTCTATGGGTGGGTTTCCGGAAACGAAAATCTATACCGTTGGGGATAAATCAATGTTAGCCGATTTTTAAAGGTTTTTTTAGATGAGGTTCTCATTAAAAATTAGGGTAGATTTGTGTTTAATGCTTCCGACTAAACTGGATACTCAGACTAACCTTTGGGTTCCAGCTAAATTAGTTAGGATTACTAGATCTAGATCGGACTATTATTAATTTCCCATGTTCAACTATAAGTTCTGAGGTCAACAATGCGTAGTAAAGGGGTGATGGGTGCAAATATCCATCCTGGGCTACATCTGTCCTAGTTTAGTTAGTTTAGTTTTTATTGATTTCCTTTATTTCTTCATTTATCAACAACCAACAACAAAACCTCCAAAAAAAATTACATTTAACTTGTGTTTATATCTTGCACATTTTCTAAATTGATAATTAGCTAGATAGTTGTGAAGTCTTTGTGGATACGACATTTGTTGTTTTGCTTAAATGGGTCCACTGTCCATTAGTTAACAAGATATATTCACTTATATTTTGCACAACAAGTTTTTGACGTCATTGCCAGGGACTTCGGTCCAACTATCTGGTAATTGTTTTAGCTTTTGTGCATACTTTTCATTCCCTTTATTTGCCCCTTTTGTGTATACATTTTGTTTATGTTCTTTATAGGAACTTAATTATGGACGATCATTAAAATCAAGGAAAAGGTTGGTATGGCCACTCTATGGTACCATGTATGATGGTACAACCTACTCAATATGTTGAGTGTCAAGGGTGTGGAACTTTTCATATATGTCCTACTTATGAGGATCTAATCTAGATTGAAGGCTCCCATGGAGGACCGTGTGTTGACTGTTGATGCAAAACCCCACCGAACAAGACACCAACCAACGGATGGTGTGCCAAGAGTGTGGAGGAGACAACAAGATGCTCATTGTCCCGAGATCACAATAGGGGTATTAACCAAATCTGGAGGATATTATACTAGAATTCAATGCCATCGACATGGACCAGCTCATTGCATTAGCTTGAAGATAGCAATGACAATAGAGCAATGGTTCATGGGGTGGAACAACAGACTGAGCAAGACGACCTCAAAAGAAACAATTGAAACTATATGCTGAATTGGAAGAGATAAACGTGAAAATGGAAGCTCACTTGGATCTAGTATCGCAACAACTGGAGAGCAAAATGGTTCGTGAGGTGGAGCACCCTACTGAGAACTTAAGTTGCTTTTTATCTCCTCCATTGTTTGAATGTGAGCATCTAACACCATTCAACCATCTCCCAGAGCTTGAAGACAAGCCATCAGAAGAGAGTTCCCACTTCAACTTCATGGAATCCTTTCCTCTCTCTGAAGTTAACTACAAAAATGTCTCCCCCTTTGTGTCTACAAAGAAGATGAGGATCCTTACATCCTCAGCTACAAAAAGGAGGAGTCACCGCCTCCCTTTGAGTCACCAGAGGAGAGTGCCACCATCAACTTCAATGGACCATTCCCCTCTGAAGTTGATGTCCATCAAGGCTCTTTGTATGAGCCTCACCTAGAAGATGAGGATGTCTACATCATCAACTTTGAGAAGGAGGATGAGCCATCAATCTTTGATCTTCACTTGGAAGATCAAGGCCATCTCCACCCGTGCTTAAGTGATGAATGTTGGAAGCTCAATGTCCACTACTAAGTGTGGAGGCCACGTCCCAATTGATCCAGGACTAGAGGTTGAAAACAAAGGTCGGCCTAGAGTTCTCCTTACACCGTTCAATGAAGATAAGGTTGTCTACATCCTTTAATTTTAAGAGGAGTCTCCACCACAAGATGATCCTCGCACCAAGGATCATCAACTGAATAACTTGGGTCATTCTTCAAGGAAAAATGATGCTCATCCAACCCACCCGTTGAAGCCCACTTCAGCACTCATATTTGATCTTGGAGGTCTTCAAGGTGGTATGGTCTAGCTAAAGACCTTAAAGATGGGCAACTGTAGACACCAAAATTCTCACCCCCATTTTATTTATTTATTTAAATAAGGAAACAAAAAGAAGGTCATCCCCGTCTTCGGTCAAGGAATTTATTTTTCCTAGTATTTAAATCTCATATTCCTTATGATAGGATCGGGTGCTGGCCGAGTAGGTCTGAGGTGTTAGTCTCAGACCAACTCTGCTTAGAGATAAGTAATTGCCAAGGAGATAATGCGGAAGCCTTTTGTGTAAAATTGACAATACAGGATTTTGCTTATATTGAAATTCAATGTGAATTACAACCTAGCTTCCTATCTTAGGATTCGACAGAGATATTCTGTCTCATCTAACACTCGCTCTACTCTAGACGTAGATCAATGCAGAATAAGGAATAAAGGGAGTGTTTTGTGTGCTCTATAGGTAATAAATACCTAAGCTAAAATGACAAAGTCTCACTAAGATCTCTCAAAAATGCTTTCTCTCTCAATATGACTCTCTCTCTCTCTCTCAAAATGTGGAAGTGAAAGCTCCAAATATTACAAATGACTTCTACATGCTTAAATACTGATAAAACCTGAAGTAACTGCTCCATGATATGTAAAATGAAGTTTCCACGACATCCCACGTCTTCCCACTACGCATTGGGCGGGAAATATCTCAACTGCTCTACAGAGGGACTCGTTCTAGCGCTCTTTAAGCTTGACCGCCTTGATTTTTGGGCCTGATCATAAGTGAACGTGTGTGACAGTTATTTCCTTAAATTTCTCCACGTTTTAACAGTAGAGGTTCGCCTCATAGCTTCTAGTACTTTCCAGGAGAATATTATGTCACAGACTTCTTGTGCAGTCAGACTCCTTCGTCGCCCAGACGTACTCTGATGCTATTATCAGTGATACTTCTTCTGTCACCAGACTTACTCTGTTGTCATTATCAGCAAAACCTTGGGTTCCAACAATTTCCCCCTTTTTGCTAATGATGGCAAAGGGAACCGACTCAGACAAGATGAGATAAAGTTCCCCCTTAAGTTGAGCATCATTTATAAGATGAGATGAATGTAAACCGCTTGACAGATCAAGTAGGTTGACAACCAAACTACATCCATCATGACTCTTTGTCTGTGGGGAGGCTCGGGATGACTTGTTCTTTGCAGTGGGAGTTACTGTTCGCTAAACTCATACTCTATTTGACTTGGTCTCTTTTCGTTGCATCAATTCACAGACCAACTCTTACTGGCAACTAGGCTTTGGCAATCTTCAGCAAAACTCTAATATCTTCTTACATTTTCCCCCTTTTTGTTGATGATGCCAAAAATCACTCGAGTGAATCCCGTAGCAAGAGTTAACCTGAAAAAAGATATACAAGCAAACAAGCTTGGAAGAACCAACCTCGTTGATTGATTCCCCCTTAGTCCAATATTCCCCCTAAGTTTGAGAACGTCATTTAAGACAAGACCAGTAAGAGAAGAGCGTAATAGAATTAAACTAAGATTAAACAAAAATAGTCTGCTTGACCATCAAGCAGGGCAAAATCCATAAGTGTAATTTAAGTCTTCCTACCACCAAAAACGTTAACTCGTCTTCCTAAGAATGGGATTCACCGCTTTCCCCCCTTTTGACATCATCTGACAAAACAGGGTGAGTCTGCCTGACATCTAGAAGCAATCACATGGCTAAACAGTAAACCAATAGAGTCTACTAAAGTTTGATAAAAACACTGCCAAGATAAACAAAGTTTGAGATAGGTTAAAAGTATGGTCAGTGGTGTAGGCTAGGAAATGGGGTGAGGGACTTGGTCTGTATCGGTATCGACCCATCATTTTGAATCTCAAGAGAGTGCTAGATGTGGCTAACCGTGGTAGTGAAGCATATTAGCCAAAGAATTCATACCCATATGTGCAAGCTAGCGTTGCTGTGAAGCGCAAACCAGAGTCACGCAAGTTCCACTCTTGGAAGTGGTGGCTGGAGTAAGAGTACGTCTTCTTCAAATTGATTATAAGTTGAAGAGATGATGCTAATTTACTTGGTTTTAGCATTCTCATGGGATTTCTGCTTTCTTTCTTTCTTTCCCTTTTCTTTTTTTGGAAATTCACTTCAACTACTTGGGTATTTTGCTAGACCGATTATGTCTGCAGATTGACTCTAGCAGTACTTCTTGGTCAAATGAAGGAAAGGGCTTGTGATGGACTCAAGAGGTAAGAGATAGTGGGTTTGACTTCAGTAGTAGTGGTAGTGGGATTGGTAAGAGTGGCAAGGGCTTCAATAGAGATAGTAGTGGAGCCAGTGGAGGTTTGTTTTGCTTGAAGGCTGCGAGTAGTAGGATCAAAAGCTTTGAGTTGTTATAGGTCGAGAGTGACAACTTTAGGAGTGGTAAAAGTTTTGTTGGTGGCCATGGTGAAAATTATAGAGAAAAAGGTCGGAGCTTGGGCAAGGTAGGTTGGGTAATCAACTAGGGCTGTAGGGTGAGTTAGGCATTAGTAATGATGGACCCAAAGTGGATGGGATTTTGTATGGTGAAACGGCCATGGGAGACTTAGTGATGGTTTCGGGGAGTTGGGATAACAATAGTGCCTTGTTTGGAGGGTTTTCGGCTTTGAGTGGGAGAGTGGGTAGGAGTGGTTTGAGGGTTAGGATATATTTGGGTTGATTGTGAAGGTAAAGTAGCAATGGTTTCAAGGACGATAGAGTTAGGTTTTGGAATAGTGAGATGGTTGATGTGGGTGCTTTAGTCGAATTGGTATGGAAAATTGCGGGTTTTCAAACAAAAATTTGCAGACAAAGTTAAGTTGAACTACTTAACCAAGGAGAGTATGGTGCCAGAGAGACTATACCTGAGTACCAGACTCTGCCTCCAAGAGGGAGAGGAGATATAACCACCCTCAGTCAGAACGAGTCATGCCATGGTGTGGCGAAAAGAGCTTAAATGCAAGCATGTGTGATGCCTTGGTGATGATATCAACAAGCTGGGGTCTGTGGAAACATAGTTTAATTAGATTAAGTTCATTTCATATGATCTCGTAACAAATGAGAACTCAAGTATATAAATTTAGTGCGAGCATGAAATTTAGAGAATTTGATGACTTTAGCTGGTATTATCATACATAATGGTAACATTTTGATAAAAAATGTTGTAGTCTTCAAGTACTTGAAGCTGGAGCGAGTCAGCTTGCTTTCTGCACAAGATTCATAGAGATAGTCAGCTTGCTTCTGCACATGATTTACAGTCCGAGTCTGCTTGCTTTCTGCACGTGATTCTCATATATATATCGGATATTCATATCAACACGTGCCATATTGCTTAAGATCACCAGTATTACAGTTATAAACCATATTTCCTTACAATCACGAGTGATAGAGTCATAAATCTTATAACATAAGATGGAGAAATCATAAATTTGAGAGACACTTGAGAGACTATGTCCAATAACATCAACTAAGTTAACATTTTCAACTTTTAATAAATAGGGGTTACCAATGGAGCCAATTCTTATGATTTTTTCGTACATGTTGTCTCTAAAAGTAACCTTTCCCCCTTGATGGTCAGAGTGAGTCGTAAACTCAACTTGGTTTCCTGTCACATATCTTGAACAACCACTATCTAGAAACCAAGAGTCATTGTTCTGAGCCACTCCGTCTGCAAAAAGCTACTGGTTAGTTTTAGGAACCCAGATGTACTTGGGTCCCTCTTAGATGGCGATGAAGAACTATATAGTATAGATCACGAGCTTTGACAATTGTAGACACGAGATATATTAAATGGAATCATGACAAAGTTTATTATAGGAAGAGTCCGTATGACCATCATAACAACAATATCTACAAATTTTCATTGTAGAGGGAGTCTCACTTACCTTATCATGAGCGGTTTTTCTTACCATTATGAGCCATCAAGCACACCAAACTGGGGGTGCCTGACTCAGCCTTTTTTGAGTTGCCAAGGAGATAATGTGGAAGCCTTTTGTGTAAAATTGATAAGACAGGATTTTGCTTATATTGATTCAATGCGAATTACAACCTAGCTTCCTATCTTGGGATTCGTTAGAGGTACTCTATCTCATCCAACACTCGCTCTACTCTAGACGTAGATCAATGCAGAATAAGGAATAAAGGGAGTGTTTTTATGCTCTATAGGTAATAAATACCTAAGCTAAAATGACAAAGTCTCACTAAGATCTCTCGAAAATGCTTTCTCTCAATATGACCCTCTCTCTCAAAATATGGAAGTGAAAGCTCCAAATATTTCAAATGACTTCTACATGCTTAAATACTGATAAAACCCGAAGTAACTGCTCCATGATATGTAAAATGGTGTTTCCACGACATCCCACGCCTTCCCACTACGCATTGGGCAGGAAATATTTCAACTGCTCTGCAGGGGGACACGTTTTGGCGCTCTTTAAGCTTGACCGCCTGATTTTGGGCCCGATCATAAGTGAACGTGTGTGACAGTTATTTCCTTAAATTTCTCCATGTTTTAACCGTAGAGGTTCGCCTCATTGCTTCTAGAACTTTCCAGGAGAATATTATGTCGCAGAACGACTCCTTGTGCAGTGAGACTCCTTCGTCACCCAGACTTACTCTGATGCTATTATCAGTGATACTTCTTCTGTCACCAGACTTACTCTGTTGCCATTATCAGCAAAATCTTGGGTTCCAACACCTTGTGAAAAGGAGCACGAGCCTTTTAGTTGTAATCCATTTTCCTACTTTATTTTGTATACTTATTTTTGTTGCTTTCATTTTAAGACATTTCAATATTTTATTATTACCTTTCATTATTCTATGTATCCATTTTTTATTTTTATCTACTTTTATCCTATCAGTGACTATTTTAGGTATTCCTCTAGATTTTACTCATCATTTTATCGTCATTATTTGCATTATTATTTCTATCATTTTATGTACCATTTACTACCATTTTTCATTCATGTTAGTATATTACGCCACTTACACATAACTGATTCATTCTTCATTTTCATCACGTTTGCCGGCATTTTATCTCCATTATACCAGTGCATCTTATGGCTTCAGCACGGCCCAGCCAAGCTTTTTTGTAGCTGATTTTCCTTCAATACTCCTGACGAATTAATTGAATGACCGTCTTCACTTGTAGTGTTAGATTCTCTTTCACTTGCAGAATCATCGCTTCAACAATGAAATGGTAAGTTATGAACCAATCATTGTTCTCGTTCAAAGCAGGAGTGCACGAGTGAGGAGTGAATTTGTGTATGTGCCATTCAAATGCATCCTTCAAGAGAGCAGGACAAAGTTGAACTTGCATCCTTCCCTTGTCGACATTTAACGCGTACACTTTTCTGGTGTTTTCTTGTGGTTAAAAAGCAACATTCTTTTGGAAGTGATAATCTTTGACAACCATTACGAAAAAAATTTTATCCGTAGATTCCTGACCTCTGACAAACTCCTGCCCTGGCCTCCAATAGGGTATACCGTGTCGGTCGACGTCTGAGGGCATTTGGCTTATGGCCTATAGGTCTACATGTGTTGAGAATGAAGCAACAAGCGTGTATGGTGTCGAAGGACTGGCTTCGTCATCAACATCGTCACCATCATCACCATCAGGTAAATCTTCCGGCTCCATCTCAGTATCATCTTCTGAACTTTATTCATCAATGCCCAAAGGAACGGGTGTGGAGGGTAATTTGTTTGGTATGAAGGGGGTCTATCTAAATATGGTATGACTAAAAAGCCGAGACCCTAGAAATTGCCATTCTATGGAGGGTAAAAACACGTTATTCTGGCAGCCCTCAAATACCTACTTTATCGCCCATCTTTCACATAAAGCTTAAGGGGAGTGTTAGTGAACACTACACTCGCTCTCAATGGGCTTCACACGGACTGATGCCCTAAAGGTGGAATTGACTAGAGTCTCCACCTAGTTTGACCTATGACTACTAGGAAGGAAAGAGAATGAGGGTTCTAACAACCGTTTGTTGACTCTGAGATTTGTTGCCTATGGATAAGACTTATCTAATAATACCAGAGATTCAATTTGGGTTCATACTGGTTACACCCCTTGGAAGTGGCAATGCCCACAACTTTGAATGGGTGCCCGAGGAAACCTCGGTCTTCAATTGTCGGGATTACCTTTTTTCAAAACCTTTTTAGAGAGATTCATTTTAAAGGCCACAAGGATATGATAGAAAGAGAATGAGTGCAGAGCATTGATGAGGTGAGCTGTTTTTGTCAAGCTAGCGCCAAGAAGAGGAATCAGTGAATTCGAATAAGCATAGAATGAAAGATTATGACTCTGATTTAAAGAGTTGAAGAAATCGAGGGTTTGTGGGAGTCAGAGGGGATTGGAATGTTTGACAGACATGAATATCGCCTTAGAGTTGGGAAAAGGGGTTTTATTGGATTGGATTAGGGTCGCACCCTGTGTGGGTAGCCTACGTACTCAACTTCATGTTGAGATCAGACCTTACTTAGTTTTTTTTGGGATTTTTAAAGTTTTTGAGGGTTTGAAGGTTTTGAGATGTTTGAGATTTAGAGGGGTTCGGAGCTTCGAGAAGTTTTAGGTTTGAGATGCTAGAGTCTGTGAGACACTCGGGTCTATGAGACATTTGGGATATTCAGATGGTGGAAGAAATGAGATGCCAAAGTCTTTGAGACGCTCGAGTCTATGAGACGTCTAAGAAATCTTAAAATGGTGAAGAAATTGAGATGTTTGAGTTTATGAGATGCTTGGGTCTGTGAGACATTTGTAATCTTAAGATGACAAAGTCTGTGACACGCTCGGGTCAGTGAGACATTCAAAACCTTGGGATGACGAAGTCTATAAGACGCTCGAGTTTGTGAGACATTCAGATTGTGGGGAATATTAGAATTTGGGAGAAGATTTGACTCCTTGAGATAATTAGTCTAGAAATTTGAGATTTGAAGGAGTTTGAAGCTTTCAAGGAGTTTGAAGTTGGAATTTGAGATTTACGAAGTTGGAATTATTTGGAATTGAAATGAAACTTTGGATTGAATTGGAATTGAATTGAGATTGGATTAAAATTAAGTAGGAATTGAAATTGAATTGGATTGAAATTGAATTGAAATTGGTTTGGAATTGAAGTGGGATTGAAATGAATTTTTAGAGTTTGAAATGAATTTTTGAAGTGAACTGGAATTGGGTTGAATTTTGGAATTAATGGAATTGAAATGAAATTTTGAATTGATTTGGATTGAAATGAATTTTTGAATTAAATTTTGAAGTTAGAATGGAACTTGACTGATTTTGGAATGAATTGGAATTGAAATGAATTTTTGAATTGAATTGGATTGAAATGAATTTTTGAAGCGAACTGGAATTGGGTTGAATTTTGGAATTAATTGGAATTGAATGAAATTTTGAATGATTTGGATTGAAATGAATTTTTGAATTAAATTTTGAAGTTAGAACGGAACTTGACTGATTTGGAATGAATTGGAATTGAAATGAATTTTGAATTGAATTGGATTGAAATGAATTTTTGAAGCGAACTGGAATTGAATTTTGAAGTTAGAATGGAATTGAGATTAATTTTGAATTGGAATTGAAATTGGAATCGATTTGAATTCTTGAATTAATTGGAAATTGAAATGAATTTTGAATTAAAGTGGAATTGAACTGGATTTGAATTGAGATCGAATTGAAAATGGATTGGTTTTATGGGCTAAGTTAGAGCTAATGGGCCAGGTTTAGGTCTTAGATATGGACTTGAGCCATAAAAATGGGCCAGAATTAGGCCAGTTTCAGGCCAGAATGGGCTTTGATGGTTGGGTTGGATGGGCCTTGAAGCTTGGGCCGGAATGGGCCCTGAGATTTATACCAGAATGGGCCTTAAAATTTGAGCCAGAATTGGGCCTTGGAAAATGGGCCAGATTTGGTATTGGAAATGGGCCAAATTTGGGCCTTAGAAAGCAGGTTGGGTGCGGCTTATTGAGCTTAATGGGCCAGGCTAAGCCTTAAAGGGCGGGTTGAGTTGGGCTTTTGAAATTTGATGTTTGGACCTTGAAATTGGATTGATTTTTGTTTTTGTGATTGGATTGATATGGAGTGGAGATGGGCAGCTTTGTATTTCAGTTAATTTGCAAGTGTTTGGGCTAAATTTGAAACTGAATTTGGGATGAATTTGAAATTGAATTTTGGGCTGATTTGAGGTTTATTTGAGCTTCGATGAAATTGAAAGATTAGCAAGAGGCGAAATGGCTTGTAAAATTGTTTGGTTTTGAAGGAATTCAAGTGGATGGATTTGAGTTAGAACAAGATAAACAAAGGACAGAACCAAATGAATTAGGTATTGAACAGAATTGAGTATCGAATGAATTGAATTTGAAGTTGCATCAGAACAAGCGAATTAAACTCGATTAGGATTTGTGTTTGGAAGATCTTTAGTACCTAGAAGGAATGATCCTAATAGAGGATTATGAATAGATTGATTTTATTTTTAGGCTTTAATGATGTTTTTTAAGGTTTAGTGAAATACCCCAACCCTTAATATATTAATGAACTATCTAATTAGGATATACTAAGGCTAGAACGTGCTTAGAAACATCAAAAGAAGTGTTAAACAACAATTTACACCAAAACATGCTTTAGGAACAATTAGAGCAAAAAGGTGTTTTAAAGAGCACAAATAAATTGGGAACTACCAGTAAGTTCCAAAGAGATTTAAAATGTGAAATACCTCTAAGATTAGTAATACACATTAAGCGGAATTAGCGTTTAAACCGAAAACGCACCTTAGAGCACAAAAATGTGCTTTAAAGAAAAAATGTGCTTTAAGCATGTATACATGGAACGAAAAGGCTAATGAGCCTAAATACCATAAAGAAACAAGGGAACAACAATTAAATGGTCATAGGTGCCATTACGTATACACACAAATTAAGTATACAAAGTCCACAGTAAACAAGTACTAAATTGACGAAAGTCAAGGAGAAACCACTAAATGACTTGGTTTAAATTGGAATGAGCAACATGCTATTTCATGAACAAAGTTTCTAAAGGTTGTAAATATATTAAGGACACATTTAAACTAGCCAAAACAAATTGCATAATCAATGTGAACCCGGAAGCACATAAAATGGTGTTTTAAGGCATTTTTGGCTATGTAACATACCTAACACATGGTATAAGTCCTTATGTACAATATTAATGCATCTATTATTACATAAATACAAGGGAAGAACAAAAAAATTTGGGTCAAACATTGACCTAGGCTGGCAGACATGGGCATGAGTCATAAAGGTGTTAAAATTCAATTTTGCTTACTTTTTACCTACCATGACTTTCCTTGAATGCCATATCACCTTGTCCCCTGAGTAATTCATTAATCAGAAACTTACCTGTCATTATGAGAGCTCCCAAACTCGTAGCTCCTCCTCTCTTTGAAGAAACATCACAAAAACTTCATTGTTCTTATATTAGAACCTTAAAGAACACCTTGTCTTGTAGAAATCATAACTTTCTCGTCCTAACTCTAAATAACAAGCTTGATAGCTCGTTGGAATCCTATTTCACAGAGATTTACAACCATAGCTCATGAGCCCCCAGATTCTTATGAAAAACCATGAAGAAGTGCCTTTGATTCTCGAGGTAAAACATTGCCTTCTTGGAAACTCTTTGATCTTTGATTTTCATCAAGGCCGAGTGCCTAGGGTTACTAACCTTCCTTATTATTCATCTTATTCTATGATTTTGGAGCCAATTTCTCTAGCAAATTGCTGTCAAAATTTCTAAGGAAATCAAGCTTAAATATTAAGCTAATGGTTAATATACAAGGTAAATCCTACAACTACCTATTTCAAGGTTCTAATTGTTGATCTATATATGATCTAACATATTGTTCATCTTGTTTATTATTGCCGAAATAATAAGTGTGTTAGATTTAATTTTGACACATTAAATGTTAATATTTTGTAAATCTAAAATTAGATTTATACTCCTTATATATAAGCTACAATATAAGCTATCATAATATACAAGAAAAATTCATATACTATGATGATTATGGCCGAAAATTAAGGGGTTGTAATTAAGTTAGGAAAATTATCTAACTTAGTTAAATTAAAGGAATTAGAGTAATTAAGAGTAATGTGTAAAATTTAAGAAGCTTTGGTATCATATTGTGATTGCCGAAAATAAATGACGTTAGTATAGAATTTTTGAGAGTTTAGGTGATGAGAAAATAATTGTAGAATTAAGTTTACAATTTATAAAGAGTTTATAAGTGTTATAAGGAATTTATAAGGTTTTTGGTATATTTAAAAGTTAATAAAGGATGGTATATATATACTATAACATTAGATCTAAATCTGGTGATTTAGAGATGTTTAAAATGATTTATTGAAATACCCCGAACCTTGATTACCTTAATTAAGAGTAAATTAAATTAAAGAAGAACTTAAACAAGGATAAGTCATTAAGCTATAAACGCGAATGAACTTAATTCGTTGGAGAATCACATCATACACCAAGACATTTATATGCACATAATTATATAGTCCATGAAAGTTTTAAACTTCACGTCAACCAATGGACTAAAGAAGGAATAACTTTAAGGAGAAATCAAGCATTAAAGTTAATGTAACATGTTATGCTTAATACATGTACAAATGAAATACCCTTAAACATCATATAATTAATCGAAGGGTTAATCAACAACTATAGAGGCTAATGAGCCCTAAGTCATTAAGGAATGATATAACCCTACATATATTTATATACATATATATAGTCCAAAAGGTCATTAAACCTGAAATATCCAAAATATTAATTACCCTAATTAATAATAAATTAATTAGATGAAGGTGATTAATGAAAGGTTAAATATCCTTAAATAAGTAAAAAGGAACAATAGGATATAAATGATCTTAAGGAGTTTAAACCGAGTTTACTATACATTTGTAGAAATGTATTACAAGTTAAAAAGGAATTGTTAAACATCTTAAAAAAAGGAAATTAAATAGCAACCATGATATTGTATAATGTACATAATGTATAATGTACAAGGAAGTACATAAAATAATAACAAGGACAATATTAAGATGGTATGAAAATAGTGATCATTAATTTAAAAAGATTTATTAGTAAGTCTTATTATGGATCATGTAAGAAATATATGATTATTTCATAAGGCTTACTAAACTCCATGGCAGGAATAAATATCCTTATAATTAAAACTGGTTGGCTAGAATTCATTATATAAACAAGTTTCCTTATGATTAAATGAGTTTATTTAATTGTAATTGAGTATTTGTATAATATTTATAAGGTTCAAAATGGGTGTATTAAACCCTACACCAAACTAATCAGTCCTAAGTAAAATAGGAAATAATATAAGGATTAATTGATTGAATATACTATATAGAATATATTAAAATAAAACAATAGTTAATTGATCTGATTATGCTATAAAATATATCCTTAGATTTAAGAGTATATTTAAGGAATAAATTAAATAATAAAAGAAAATGGATGTAACATGTAATATACAAATTGCCCAAAATTATAACAAGATTAATGTTAGTGGAGAGTAACTAAATAAAGATAAGAACACTTAAATAAATCAAATTAAAATCAGCTTGGACTATATTGGCTCACTAGCTTACAAATCAGGATTAATAGGAACCCTTGTAAGCCCAAATATTGAAGTTTCCCCACCAGCCCATCCTTATTTATTATTTTCAACTACTAATCTACTCCTCTATTATTTTGGGGACCCAACTAGCGTAAGGAACAGGCATGCTAGCGCCTTTCTTGCATTCTCTTCATTTATAACTTTCTCATATTTGCAACCCTAACGAACATGTTCGCCGCCTCTACTCCATTCCCTCATTCCTCTGAAACCTAATACAGATTATGGAGCATACATACACCTCTCTTCAATTTTCTTACCACCGGTAATTTTTGCAACCCAGCATACTAGAACATATGTTCTCTGCGCATCTCTTCATCCCCTTCTGGTTTGGCATCTGTGAAGTGTTAACTACTACATTACCCAGCAACCTGCACCAGACTTCATCCTCTTCACTGTAATTTTTGCGTCCTGCACACCAGATTGAAGGGGATTCGTAAGCAGTTCTCCCAAAACTGGTAATATACTGCACTATTTCCCTCTTGTACTGACCAACGAACAAGGGACTTCTGCCCTGCACTCACCTCCATTCTCCTCTTGCCTATGCGTCAGTTCCATTACCTTCACGGTAATTTTTCCAACCCAACACACCAGAAGATAGGAGTAGTACATCTCTCCGTTCTCTGCTGGTTTTGTGCTATCGTTCATCCCCTCCTTGTTTCAACGCTTCGCAGGAATCAGTCACTGGAACAAACCTTCAACCTCTTCTCTTCCCTTCTTGTGTTATACACCTCTGCAGCAAGGAGACACTGGACCTGCTGCATCTTGCACGCCATCTCGAACCAGGAGCAGAAAAAAAAAACAATGACATCTCATTCCCGAACCGGTAATTAACTTGAACCCATCCTCTCCCTGCTGCCAAGTATAACAAGTGAGTGCTGATTTCCTTTGCTGTATCATGTGAATGCGTTGCTGCTGTGATAAACAATCACTGAAAACTGCATCACATACACTAGGTTGAAGGAAGGGCTGAAAACTTTTCATTTCTTGAATTGGACAGACGCTGCCTTCATCCATTTCCTCCTTGTGTTCACACTTCACAGAGATAAATCACTTCTCTACTGTATTGCAGATTGAAGGAAAACTGAAAACAGTTCATTTCAGTAACCGGTATATACTCTTACTTACCTTCTCCTTCTTTGGCAATTATAACAGTGACAATTTTAGTCCTTATGTCCACCAGAGAAGCAACGATAATCAAATCAGCAATGGCTGCATTTTTTTTTTCTTGTAACCAATTCTAACTAGCATTGTTCCTTCTGTTTTGTGGTTGTATGATTGTGGGTGACTAAATTCTGACAAACCATAAAACAAGGTGATTAATTTAGTCTTGGTATTGGTTAATTGAAAGTAGTTAGGGTAGTGGATTAAGTGCTAAACTTTTATATATATGTTTTGGAAATTAAGAACATTTCTGCAATAAAAGAACGTTTTCTGATGTCTAGTGCTGATTGATGATGAGGTACTAATCTGGGAGTTGGAATATGTGGTGAAGTGAGGTTAATTAGGCTAACACGAGAAGTGCAAATTGATTAAAATATAGTTGTCTGGTATTAGTCTTATGTGGAGCGGCTAAGGTGGTTGATTGATTTATGATTAATTAAACGTAAGTTTGAGTATTGTAGTGGGACATGGACGGATCTCTTGGCTACATCAAGCTTATATACATAAGTTAGCTTACTGTTAATAAGCTACAGATTGAGCGGCTATTTGGCTCATTGATTAACAAGCTTATATGTTGTTCAGATGTTAAAGACGTAATAGTAACTGCAGATTGAGCGGCCACTTGGCATATTGATTAATAAGTTATCTTATTGTCTCTAATTCATACGCACGAACTAGTTTTCAAAAGAGACTTGGAAGCTGGAAATATGGTAGAGGAAGTATTTTGACAACATTCAAACATGTGATGTGGCTGGATAAATAGGTTGGTCTAGCATTCTTACTTAGAAATAAGGGCTTTGTAAAGCATATCGGTGTTGGCAGGTTAGTGACGTTAATTAGTGGGACTAGATTAATAATCATCAAGTATAATCGAAGATATAAAGGATACCTTAATTAGAGTCAAGAATGAACTGAAATGTTAAGGAATTAAAATGTTAATAATGGCTGGGTGTATTTTTGGTAGCGATGAGTAAAAAAAAAAAAACAAATTTAAGGGTGTTGCTATAGTTTGTATGGTAATGGAGTGGTGCTTTGAGAACTTTAAATTTTAGAATATATATGTACTTAAGTTTAAGAAATAAGGATTAATATATATATATATAATATATATATATATATATATATATATATATATATATATATTGTTTAACCAATAAACTGTCATTGTAATGCTACAGTCGAACAAAAAATATATATATGCAAGTTTCCTCATTTTAGAATGACAACTGAAACAAATCTCGATTAGTTAAATTATACATATACACATGTAATTGCACCAAACGGAATACATATATATATACACACACATGTAAATGAAATACATATATGTATATACTTGGAAAAAAAATATTAACTAAGACGAGTGCTATAAAAGGAGATAATGTGATAAGGATTAATCCTAAGGGTTATAGAAATTTTACCACATTGTTAGTTGCTCACAACGGTAGAGGATTAATTAGCTAATCCGGATCTGAACATTTTAAGTAATAACTGGATTAATGATGAACCATTAATCACAGGGGTTAATTACAAGGGATTAATAATTATAAGGGATCCTGAATGGTTTAAGGATTTATAGGGAATTAATACGTTTTGTTATATTCCAGACCTAAGTGGCTAGACGATGAACGCGAGATTTCATGCTAGCGTCATCTCCGGTGTACGGTATGGTTTCTTGTAACCTTCTTGCTACCGAGTTGTACTCGGCTTGTGTGCTAGTTGTTTGTGTGGAAAACGACCCCAAGATTAAAGCATGTAAACTGGACTATTATTGTTGCTTGTAATTGTGTGGTGATTAATCTGTCTTGATATTTGTCGTGCTGCTAACTACACGGTAGAGTAGCCTACTATACGACGAAATGAATTGGATCACGAATGGAGGATTCAAGGAGATTAAGAGGATGAATTTATATGAGTGTAATATTAAATTACAACTTCCTTATTAATTGTTAACGACGTCAGAGTGATGTCCCGAAGTAACTAAGGAAGAGATTATAAGAATTTGACTAACGTTAACTATTGGGGGGACGAGAGGATCCGGGTAGACCGGGCACGCGTGTTATTTGGATTGTGAGGATGGTACCTGCATCAGGTCCAACCTCGTTGGAGTGCGGCTATGGACTGCGCTGCCCCGGAGTCAAGCAGTTGGCTCCACGTCTTTGGCGCATGATCATGGACGGGGGTGAGATATATGTATGCCACTATCGGCAAAGATTATTGATTCGTGAGTATAGCACCCACTTGATACGGGCCACCTGCCCTAAGATTAAAAACTGTAAACAGTCTCAAAATTCAGACTGTCTTGAGAACATTAAAAGGTATATGCGCAATCTCACTGTGTGGATTGTGAAGATAAATTATTTGAACATAAACACTTCCAATGAGAGGATTGTACTAATGAGAAAGAGAAGAGTATGGAAGGGCGGGAGGATTAAAACCTAAGTTAAGGTTAAGAGAAGGAAGAGTACTAACTCTGTTGTGACAACTTGATCCCATTGTGTAGGATCAATTGTTTGATCATTGGATGATTATGTGTTGGCATGTTGTATGTTTACAGTACTTATTATATATGCATGATTAAATAATGAATCGCATGTTCATCCGACCAATTAGTTGAGTGTAGCCCGGTCGCACGTGGGCTACACGATTCCATACCAGCAATTCGTTTTGCTGAGCCATTTCATGGCCAACCATTCACAGGTACGCGAAGGAGATCAGACCCGACCGAGAGTAGGCGGGGTACACTTAGGACTTGGGAATCATTTGATTTTGTTATAAGATGTATTTAGACGTGTGTTGTATTAATTAAGACTTAGTGACTCGGTATGTATTTTAAGGAGATTGTAATGTATTTCCAGTCATTCGGACCGTAACGTGTTGGGAGGAAAGGCCTTGTCAGTCGCGTGGGTGGCTGGCGGCGGTAACACCGAATCCGTTTAAGTTATTTCCGCTGCGGTTTGTTGATTATGTTGGAGGTTATTAGAAGTTAATTACGGGATTCAGAGGCGGGGGTGTTACAAAAGTGGTATCAGAGCGTAGTTACGCTGATGACTGGAAATACCGAGTTTAGTAATTCTAATAATGGGTTATGAGGGCTGTGAGTAGTGTAGAGCACGTTAGATTGATTTCCCCCAGTGATTACGGATATATATACAGACACCTACACCCGCCCTCCACATCCCTAGTTCAAGTTATTCAGGGAAAGAACGCCAGAGTAGGGAAGTCTCCTCTTACTCGGGGAAACCCGATCTGGCATTTACTTAATAATACATATAATTAATTCGGAAAGAAAACCTGTTTTACAATAGTTTTCCAATATTTGAAGTTTCCAACTAGAGCGTAAAATTTAAAGATGTCGCCCATGGAATCCTACCTATGGAAGACGAATTTTATTGGCAACTTGGGTCGACATGCGTAGCAGTCGATAGGACCCTGTCCGACAAGCAAAGGGGGAGCACTACCAAGCCCAATGGGAAGGAAAAGAAGCTACAGAAACCCGTGACAGATGACCAATAGAGCATAACAGCGAAACAATACCATACATGGTGAAGACCACATAAAAGTCTAATCTACAACCGCGATAAATGCGTGCAAATGGGAACAAGGATGAAAGGCGAAAAACCATTACAATCAGGGTTACCTCAGAAGAAGGAACACCCTAACAAGGAACCATCTTATCAAGGACGAGCAACGAGCGACTTAGACAGTCAGCCACCTAATACTGAGATCGCAAGGGAAGAGCCAACAGGGTGCCAAGTATGGTGAGATCAGAAGAATGCACAATACCGATAAACCATCTTGCATGGCGCACTTGCTATAGCAAGTGCTGCCACAAACGAAACTATACGGGAAGCCGTAACGGCCAGGAGCTGCATGCTACAGTTAGAAAAATATGAATACCGGATTGAGAACCCAAAAGATCAGGAAGACGAGACCTCGAAGGAGCCTAACAGCTTGACTATTGCAACCTTGAAGGGACATACCAGAATCAAGGAGCCAAACTTGTCAGCCTTACTTAACGCTACAACTACCAATAACAATTTCCAACCTAGATGTGTACACCTAGAACCCAAAGGACTTACACCGACGACATCAACTTCAGACATGACAGGTAGGAAGTACCAAACCCACATCAAAACACCTTGAAGACAGCCCACCAACATCGAAGATAAGAAACAAAAGGGAAAATCAAAGAAATCATACTTAAAAGAATATTCCAAGATGATAAGGTTGAAACTTGCCAAATAGGGAACATCCGGCAAATTGGACAGAGAAATAGAATACCAGTGCCTAACATATACACATACATACACATGTAACCATATCCCAAACCGTGGAGGAGAATAGATGATACAGCCCAAAAAGGAGAACGAGCCAATACCAAGAAGAAAACAACCTATGCGAAGATGATACAAATTTTATGAAGACGGGAGACACAGCAATAACCGGGATCAAACTCCCAAGACAATCACCGAGGTCAAACTTTATTAAAGATGATATTAACCCTCAGAAAGGAGAGCAAAGGAGAAAGAACTTAAACGACGACCTACCCAAGGTCAAGAGACACTACAATCTTAAAGAGGGAAGTTCAAACCATTATACCTCAAGTCAATACCGCCAAACCACACGCACCTGTAACATTAACCGAGATAGCTGCCTAACTTAGTGCACCAAGTACAATTCTCAAGGGTGCCAACATCAACAAAGTTGAGAAAAGCATTGTGGGAAGCATATGATAACCAGAAAAAAAATATCCAGTCTAAACACCATAAGGTCGACGCCTAAAGTGATGATATCCTTAGTTGCTGAGAAGACTCAAGTCCAAAAGAGCGAAGATGTCGTCGCAACGACCACCTAGTGAAAGTCATTAGAGAACCAAGAACCTTCGACTTGAAGATGGGAAAAAATGACCGACAGTAAATAAATATCGAAATATTTGAAGGAACACCCATGAAGGAGGCAAATGCATTAACCTTGTCGTAGAGTTCGGTACAACAGCAGAAGATATAACTAAATCGTTTCGGAAGTGTGCAGAGAACTAGGAAGTTATGAAACAACCCACAGTGAGCAGAGCTCAACACGCAAGGAAGGATAGAAAGGGGCATATCTAAACCATGAACCGTCTACAACTGTAGACATAAACGATTGCAGAACCTATAACTTATTGAGATGAAATTGCCAATAAAGGCGCCGCTAAGGGGGAGAAATACTACATTTCAGAGGAACGGAGAGCGAACCAACTGAGCTTACACCGATTGAAGGGAAGAGATAAATCACTTGACTATTGAGAATGGAAATTATAAACCCCAGAATTCCTTAGGAGTGTTCCAAAGACACATGTAACGAAAAAGAACTGTACTCTAGAACCTAGAACCAGTTACCAGGAAGGAAGAAAGCAATAACTATTAGAACAGACACTATGAGTGTACAACACAGAAAGGTGAAGCGACCACGGCCCAAAAGAGTTTGTGGATTCTACGAATTACTTATTCTTAAGCCAACCCCATTCAGTGGGAAACAAAACCATAAATAATGAAGGAACGTGAGGAAAACTAACCTGCACATGATTTGAACTGAAGCAATCAACTTTGTGTAAAAGACAGCGACCGGATAGTACGACGCAGCAATAGCCACATATTTGAACCTTAAAAACTCCCAGAGTGTTTTCACCCATAAGAGATTGAACCAAGGAGGATGTTGGCTTGAATCATTGAAGAATTGAAACATCAATGTACAATACACGAATGATAAAACTAACAACAGCGGATGGCGTGGCAACAATACCTATCTAAGAAAAGTACATGGTGCGCAAGGAAGCGACCATCATAAGTGACTGTCAGACGTTGACATGGAACCAATTTATGAGTTACACACGACGTGAATGAAAAATCAGTTTGAATTCAGACTGCAAATTAATGACAATAGTTTAGACCGTACGAAGAGAGATGTCACAGGTAGCGCAATGTTTATTCCTAGTACATTTACATAAGAGACTGGAAGCGCATTCCTAGTAGATCAAATATGAAAAAAAATGAATAAGATAATAGACTCTATGGAAAGAGGCCTCAATTGCTAGAGAATCGAGTCCGCATGAAATGCAGGAAGAAGGTAGAACATATCTAAGAACCAAGTAGATGGATTTCCCTTGATTAAGTTCAGGAAGAACCACAGGCGTGTTATCATAGAACGATGAAAGAGGAGATCGACAACTGAATACTTCACAAGATACCAACAACTAACCGTGTGATAGACACTACGAGTATACAAAAACGAGATATGGGACGACCGCACTCCAAAGGAGCTTGCGGGCCTGACAGACTCAAGTGTAAGCTAGTCTGGTAAGTAGTAATGTACCAGTAGGGTACCCCATATATGTAAACGAGTAGTGGAAGGAACACGAGAAGTAGTCGACTTCGTGCTGCGGTCAGCGATGCAAATTCAGACCAGTGCAAATAATTACCTCGAACTTGAAGAGAAAGATCACAGTTAAGCTAATGAGCCCAAAGGAGACAGAGAACTCATTCCAAGATGAAATGATTAAAAGCTATGAGTGCGAGGAGCACTGAGTATTAAGTACAGACAGCGGATGTGTCTCAAGATTTTTGAGAAAAACTGTGAAGGGCAACAAACACTAAACACTAACCCTAAATTATACATAAACCTTAGACCGAAGGTCAATCAGGAGGAACAATTCAAACAACCAAGAGTACGCTAAAAGCATGTACATTAAATCTCCAAACAATGGATAAACTATCTATAACTCATCGAGTCCGCATATAACAAGAGATATCAAGCATCAATTGGAAGACCTTATTCCTAGGATTATTGGGGCACGAAGGATGAACAATACCTTAAAAAGAAGTGAAAAAAGAGCAACAAAACTCTAAGTTATCAGGGTCGCGCAATAGAAGCTTGTGGGCCCATATCTCATAAGTTCAGTATAACCTAAGAAGATGAGAGAATAAATGAAGTATGTCATCAAGTGACCTAGAGCCTTAGAGGCTAAAGCCGAACCCTATTGTAAGAATTGGTACGAAACCGATAAAACCCTTTATACACAGACCTTTTGATCTAATCATAATATGGGATAAGCCGCATGGAAGCTAAAATACTTCATGACGGATAGACATCTTGAACTAATGTCCAATAATGACATATTGTTGATTACGTGGGCGTAATCCTTTTTAAGGGGGGGTAGAGCGCAAATCGCTTAGAGTACATTTATGTATTGGTCACGTAAATTACTGTGTGTATAACACGAAAGGATTTGTGGTAATGTTTAATAGTATAATACATAAATATATACGTATATTCCTACCTTAAGTTGTAGTTACTTAGCACAAAAGATGCGATTATCTTGTTAGCTCCACTGTGAGAATACATGTAAGAGGAGTAGAAACTCCTATGGAATTGAATTTCTCGTGGGACATGATATGAAACCATCTGTGGTGATATGAGATAGGTGAATCGGTATGAAACCGTAGGAACATAACGGGAATTGGGCTTCAATAGGAAACAGATGCTTGCTAGGAAATGGATTGATGTGGATAGTTCTAAGATGAGTGATATTTTTAAATGTATTAATGTTATGATGATGACTAGAATTATTAAAGATAGAAAATTGGAATTTGTTAAACTATTTGACTGTTTGAAACTGATGTGGGAGGTTGAACTTGATTCTGCGCAAATCAAGGGAGACCGAACACAAATTGGGGTGGAAGGATAGTTCAACACTGATACTGATCACATCAGGGTTGGATGATTCCTGAAACTCCCTACAAGTGGACACATATATGAGTAGGTTATGAGCTTAGACGATTAGATAGTGTGTTTAATTACCTAAGGGGCCGTGGACCTTGGAGTCCTTCGTCAGTAGACCGGTGTGCCCGAGGGTGTGTTGTATTTGTTTCCCAAGGGGCCGTGGACCTCAGAGTCCTTCGTCACGAGACCGGTGTGCCTGCGGGTATTTATGAATGTTGTGGATGCAGAAAAGTCATTTGTTATGGTTTCACCATTGTGTTGTAGACTGACCCCTATGAGATAAAACATATAAAGAGTATAGGAGGTATGAGACGGGAACAAAATATCCCTAGAGTATACTTACACATCAAGAATTCGAAATTGATGATGCGGGTGGATCACTTACACCCATAACGAAATCGTATGTGCACTCGTTGCACTTTGTTGATTGTATGATTGGTTGTGTACGTACATTGCACTATTGGAGGTTGATTATATGTGCACTTTTCCTGCACTTTGGTTGAATTTGAATAATATGGGTGCCTTGTTTGCACTATGTCTGGACTATGTATACTCTTATTACGCTATGATGAGATTGCATGTGCACGTCTGTTGCGTTTGCCTGATTATAGTTCATGTTGTGCTGGATATACATAGGGCTTAAGTTATTTGGACATGGGACTTGATCCCTAGGGTTGACACTAGTCGTTGAACTAGATCCTTTAGGACCAATTGATTTGGGAATAAAACTTCGGGACGAAGTTCTTTTTAGGGGGGTAGATTGAAATACCCCGAACCTTGATTACCTTAATTAAGAGTAAATTAAATTAAAGAAGAACTTAAACAAGGATAAGTCATTAAGCTATAAACGCGAATGAACTTAATTCGTTGGAGAATCACATCATACACCAAGACATTTATATGCACATAATTATATAGTCCATGAAAGTTTTTAAACTTCACGTCAACCAATGGACTAAAGAAGGAATAACTTTAAGGAGAAATCAAGCATTAAAGTTAATGTAACATGTTATGCTTAATACATGTACAAATGAAATACCCTTAAACATCATATAATTAATCGAAGGGTTAATCAACAAACTATAGAGGCTAATGAGCCCTAAGTCATTAAGGAATGATATAACCCTACATATATTTATATACATATATATAGTCCAAAAGGTCATTAAACCTGAAATATCCAAAATATTAATTACCCTAATTAATAATAAATTAATTAGATGAAGGTGATTAATGAAAGGTTAAATATCCTTAAATAAGTAAAAAGGAACAATAGGATATAAATGATCTTAAGGAGTTTAAACCGAGTTTACTATACATTTGTAGAAATGTATTACAAGTTAAAAAGGAATTGTTAAACATCTTAAAAAAAGGAAATTAAATAGCAACCATGATATTGTATAATGTACATAATGTATAATGTACAAGGAAGTACATAAAATAATAACAAGGACAATATTAAGATGGTATGAAAATAGTGATCATTAATTTAAAAAGATTTATTAAGTAAGTCTTATTATGGATCATGTAAGAAATATATGATTATTTCATAAGGCTTACTAAACTCCATGGCAGGAATAAATATCCTTATAATTAAAACTGGTTGGCTAGAATTCATTATATAAACAAGTTTCCTTATGATTAAATGAGTTTATTTAAATTGTAATTGAGTATTTGTATAATATTTATAAGGTTCAAAATGGGTGTATTTAAACCCTACACCAAACTAATCAGTCCTAAAGTAAAATAGGAAATAATATAAGGATTAATTGATTGAATATACTATATAGAATATATTAAAATAAAACAATAGTTAATTGATCTGATTATGCTATAAAATATATCCTTAGATTTAAGAGTATATTTAAGGAATAAATTAAATAATAAAAGAAAATGGATGTAACATGTAATATACAAATTGCCCAAAATTATAACAAGATTAATATGTTAGTGGAGAGTAACTAAATAAAGATAAGAACACTTAAATAAATCAAATTAAAATCAGCTTGGACTATATTGGCTCACTAGCTTACAAATCAGGATTAATAGGAACCCTTGTAAGCCCAAATATTGAAGTTTCCCCACCAGCCCATCCTTATTTATTATTTTCAACTACTAATCTACTCCTCTATTATTTTGGGGACCCAACTAGCGTAAGGAACAGGCATGCTAGCGCCTTTCTTGCATTCTCTTCATTTATAACTTTCTCATATTTGCAACCCTAACGAACATGTTCGCCGCCTCTACTCCATTCCCTCATTCCTCTGAAACCTAATACAGATTATGGAGCATACATACACCTCTCTTCAATTTTCTTACCACCGGTTTTTTGCAACCCAGCATACTAGAACATATGTTCTCTGCGCATCTCTTCATCCCCTTCTGGTTTGGCATCTGTGAAGTGTTAACTACTACATTACCCAGCAACCTGCACCAGACTTCATCCTCTTCACTGTAATTTTTGCGTCCTGCACACCAGATTGAAGGGGATTCGTAAGCAGTTCTCCCAAAACTGGTAATACTGCACTATTTCCCTCTTGTACTGACCAACGAACAAGGGACTTCTGCCCTGCACTCACCTCCATTCTCCTCTTGCCTATGCGTCAGTTCCATTACCTTCACGGTAATTTTTCCAACCCAACACACCAGAAGATAGGAGTAGTACATCTCTCCGTTCTCTGCTGGTTTTGTGCTATCGTTCATCCCCTCCTTGTTTCAACGCTTCGCAGGAATCAGTCACTGGAACAAACCTTCAACCTCTTCTCTTCCCTTCTTGTGTTATACACCTCTGCAGCAAGGAGACACTGGACCTGCTGCATCTTGCACGCCATCTCGAACCAGGAGCAGAAAAAAAAAAACAATGACATCTCATTCCCGAACCGGTAATTAACTTGAACCCATCCTCTCCCTGCTGCCAAGTATAACAAGTGAGTGCTGATTTCCTTTGCTGTATCATGTGAATGCGTTGCTGCTGTGATAAACAATCACTGAAAACTGCATCACATACACTAGGTTGAAGGAAGGGCTGAAAACTTTTCATTTCTTGAATTGGACAGACGCTGCCTTCATCCATTTCCTCCTTGTGTTCACACTTCACAGAGATAAATCACTTCTCTACTGTATTGCAGATTGAAGGAAAACTGAAAACAGTTCATTTCAGTAACCGGTATATACTCTTACTTACCTTCTCCTTCTTTGGCAATTATAACAGTGACAATTTTAGTCCTTATGTCCACCAGAGAAGCAACGATAATCAAATCAGCAATGGCTGCATTTTTTTTTTCTTGTAACCAATTCTAACTAGCATTGTTCCTTCTGTTTTGTGGTTGTATGATTGTGGGTGACTAAATTCTGACAAACCATAAAACAAGGTGATTAATTTAGTCTTGGTATTGGTTAATTGAAAGTAGTTAGGGTAGTGGATTAAGTGCTAAACTTTATATATATGTTTTGGAAATTAAGAACATTTCTGCAATAAAAGAACGTTTTCTGATGTCTAGTGCTGATTGATGATGAGGTACTAATCTGGGAGTTGGAATATGTGGTGAAGTGAGGTTAATTAGGCTAACACGAGAAGTGCAAATTGATTAAAATATAGTTGTCTGGTATTAGTCTTATGTGGAGCGGCTAAGGTGGTTGATTGATTTATGATTAATTAAACGTAAGTTTGAGTATTGTAGTGGGACATGGACGGATCTCTTGGCTACATCAAGCTTATATACATAAGTTAGCTTACTGTTAATAAGCTACAGATTGAGCGGCTATTTGGCTCATTGATTAACAAGCTTATATGTTGTTCAGATGTTAAAGACGTAATAGTAACTGCAGATTGAGCGGCCACTTGGCATATTGATTAATAAGTTATCTTATTGTCTCTAATTCATACGCACGAACTAGTTTTCAAAAGAGACTTGGAAGCTGGAAATATGGTAGAGGAAGTATTTTGACAACATTCAAACATGTGATGTGGCTGGATAAATAGGTTGGTCTAGCATTCTTACTTAGAAATAAGGGCTTTGTAAAGCATATCGGTGTTGGCAGGTTAGTGACGTTAATTAGTGGGACTAGATTAATAATCATCAAGTATAATCGAAGATATAAAGGATACCTTAATTAGAGTCAAGAATGAACTGAAATGTTAAGGAATTAAAATGTTAATAATGGCTGGGTGTATTTTTGGTAGCGATGAGTAAAAAAAAAAAAAACAAAATTTAAGGGTGTTGCTATAGTTTGTATGGTAATGGAGTGGTGCTTTGAGAACTTTAAATTTTAGAATATATATGTACTTAAGTTTAAGAAATAAGGATTAATATATATATATATATATATATATATATATATATATATATATATATATATATATATATTATTGTTTAACCAATAAACTGTCATTGTAATGCTACAGTCGAACAAAAATATATATATGCAAGTTTCCTCATTTTAGAATGACAACTGAAACAAATCTCGATTAGTTAAATTATACATATACACATGTAATTGCACCAAACGGAATACATATATATATACACACACATGTAAATGAAATACATATATGTATATACTTGGAAAAAAAATATTAACTAAGACGAGTGCTATAAAAGGAGATAATGTGATAAGGATTAATCCTAAGGGTTATAGAAATTTTACCACATTGTTAGTTGCTCACAACGGTAGAGGATTAATTAGCTAATCCGGATCTGAACATTTTAAGTAATAACTGGATTAATGATGAACCATTAATCACAGGGGTTAATTACAAGGGATTAATAATTATAAGGGATCCTGAATGTTTTTAAGGATTTATTTTAGGGAATTAATACGTTTTGTTATATTCCAGACCTAAGTGGCTAGACGATGAACGCGAGATTTCATGCTAGCGTCATCTCCGGTGTACGGTATGGTTTCTGTAACCTTCTTGCTACCGAGTTGTACTCGGCTTGTGTGCTAGTTGTTTGTGTGGAAAACGACCCCAAGATTAAAGCATGTAAACTGGACTATTATTGTTGCTTGTAATTGTGTGGTGATTAATCTGTCTTGATATTTGTCGTGCTGCTAACTACACGGTAGAGTAGCCTACTATACGACGAAATGAATTGGATCACGAATGGAGGATTCAAGGAGATTAAGAGGATGAATTTATATGAGTGTAATATTAAATTACAACTTCCTTATTAATTGTTAACGACGTCAGAGTGATGTCCAGTAGTAACTAAGGAAGAGATTATAAGAATTTGACTAACGTTAACTATTGGGGGGACGAGAGGATCCGGGTAGACCGGGCACGCGTGTTATTTGGATTGTGAGGATGGTACCTGCATCAGGTCCAACCTCGTTGGAGTGCGGCTATGGACTGCGTGCCCCGGAGTCAAGCAGTTGGCTCCACGTCTTTGGCGCATGATCATGGGACGGGGGTGAGATATATGTATGCCACTATCGGCAAAGATTATTGATTCGTGAGTATTAGCACCCACTTGATACGGGCCACCTGCCCTAAGATTAAAAACTGTAAACAGTCTCAAAATTCAGACTGTCTTGAGAACATTAAAAGGTATATGCGCAATCTCACTGTGTGGATTGTGAAGATAAATTATTTGAACATAAACACTTCCAATGAGAGGATTGTACTAATTGAGAAAGAGAAGAGTATGGAAGGGCGGGAGGATTAAAACCTAAGTTAAGGTTAAGAGAAGGAAGAGTACTAACTCTGTTGTGACAACTTGATCCCATTGTGTAGGATCAATTGTTTGATCATTGGATGATTATGTGTTGGCATGTTGTATGTTTACAGTACTTATATATGCATGATTAAATAATGAATCGCATGTTCATCCGACCAATTAGTTGAGTGTAGCCCGGTCGCACGTGGGCTAACGATTCCATACCAGCAATTCGTTTTGCTGAGCCATTTCATGGCCAACCATTCACAGGTACGCGAAGGAGATCAGACCCGACCGAGAGTAGGCGGGGTACACTTAGGACTTGGGAATCATTTGATTTTGTTATAAGATGTATTTGACGTTGTGTGTATTAATAAGACTTAGTGACTCGGTATGTATTTAAGGAGATTGTAATGTATTTCAGTCATTCGGACCGTAACGTGTTGGGAGGAAAGGCCTTGACAGTCGCGTGGGTGGCTGGCGGCGGTAACACGAATCCGTTTAAGTTATTTCCGCTGCGGTTTGTTGATTATGTTGGAGGTATTAGAAGTTAATTACGGGATTCAGAGGCGGGGGTGTTAAAGGTAGAGCAAAGTGTAAGAACAGATAAAAGACAATAACATCCACAATCTCCAAAAATACATAACAAGTTTCAAATCGGAGCCCCCAGTCAGCCCAAATCCCTGAACAAACTACTGGGCCGGTGGTCCACCTCGCTCGATCATGCGGCGCAGCTCCTCATACTGGGCTGCCAGCTCCTCCACGCGTCGCTGGTGGGCCTCGAACTCCTCCCGGGAGACCCTGGGAGGTGGTGGAGGTGGTAGAGCTAGTAGCGGGGGGACAGCGGCAGTAGAGGAAGTGGAAGAGCTGGAGGAGGACTCGGCGCTGCCAGCGGGCCGTAGCTTCTCCCAACCTCCTGGACCACGGCGAAACCCCATCCGCCGGAGGGCAGCATGGTCGATGGGAGCCATGGGGGGCTGAAGGACCGCCGCTCCAATGTCGACTCCGCACTCAAGGAACTGAGTGTGGAGGAAGTGAGGGTAGCCGAGATGCTGTGTATCCCGCTTCTCGACCATGTGGCAGAGGTGGTAGAACATCTGCGCAGATATAGAGAATGGCCGGTCCGGATTCGGGGAGGTGAGGCTGTTAAGAAGGAAGCAGTCCATGGCGTTGATATCCTTACTGTCCCTTGGTAGAATGTTATACCTGATGAGAGCGAGGATGACGCGCTGAGCGGCATCCTGGACCATGTTCGTGGTCATAGTGACCCGGGAGACAGTGCCCGACTGGTTCTTCTTCCGGCGCGTGGTCGGGAGGGTGTCTAGGAAGTGGCGGCGGTGACTCTGGAGGTAGGCGTCTGAAAGGTAGCTCTCGCCCTCGTAGTCCTCCGGAGGGATGTCCAAAGCCTCGATGAAGAGCGTCTGTTTGATCTCTATCCGTCGACCTCCGACATAGGAGACCAGCGTCGAAACGCCCTCCCGATCCGCATTGGCATAAAACTGGCGGACGAGGTTAGGGCAAAAACCCCCCACCCATAGTCAAGAATCGACCTCATCCGAAGAAATCGAAAAGGGACCGGAGGTCAAGGTCCTCGACTATGGACGGGTCCACGTCCCGCTCCTGGATGAACTCCCGCCGGGGCCATGATGGTACCAAGCCTTGGCCTCTTCAGAGATGAAGAGGCAAGTCGATCAATCGGGCGCGACGGTAGGTCTGCATGGTCTGAAACCAAAAACAAGAAAAGGAAAAGAAGAAATAAAAAAAAAAAAACACAAAACAACAAAGGAGAGTTAAAGAGTGATAAGGAAAAGAGAATTGCAAAGGTGTGTGTTAGCATTTCATGAAGTGCATGTGAAAAAGAACGAATCAAAAAACAACACACAATTCACAAAAATTTCGGCATGATCTCCCCTGTTTTTCTATGATTTCCCGGTTCTAAGAACCTCCACAAATCAACCAAAAGGTTGTCATTCAAGTATGGAAACACACTAATAACCCAATGCATCCAATATGGTCCAAAAGTACGAGCCAAATCCACATAGGGGTGAGCATTTGGATATTTCGGTTAACCGAAATCCAAATGTTGAAAAAAAAATTGGATTTCGGTTAATTCAGTTAAAAACCGAATTAACCGAATTATAGTCAAAACCGAATTAACCGAAATCCATATTATCCATAAACCGAAAATTTTTAAGATTAAAAACCGAAAACCGAACCGAAATCCAAATTTCCATCAATTCGGATTTCGGTTAACCGAAATTTAAAAAAAAACCTAAAAATTGAATTTTTATTTGGTTTTTCAATTAACCGAAATAAAAAAAAAAAAACAAAAACCTAACAGCAGGAAAAAATCCAAACAGTGGAGAGATCTACAATTACCAAAATATACAGTCCACAAAGATAATCCTCCACAGAGTAACAACATTATAGTTATCTCAACTGCAACTCTCAACCATTGCCAAAATGGCTAGCACAAACAACCAAGTCTAACCCAAAAAAATATCAAAAAACAGAAAGATCAACTAATCAACTAGAAAGAGTTATGGAATTTCTTCTTCAAAAGCTACAGCCTACAAGGCACAAACAACTTCAATTTTTTCTTCAAGCCTTGAGTCCACCACTTCAATTATCCTCATGTTGCACCTAATTCACAAACAGAAACAAATCAACAATAGAGACAAGAAACAACATCAGACTGAATGTAATCATCAATGACAAGAAGCAACATCAAACAGAAACAAATCAACAAATCAACAATAGAGAAAGCATTCCTATGCTCCTTGAGCTGTAGACAACTTCATCAATCAGTGCAGTAAATCATGTGCAACAAGCAAAAGCAATGCAGAAAGAGACAAGAAGCCCCTCCACAAAAAAAGATTAGAGCCGCTTGACATATGAATGAAAAAAATTTAACTTGCTGCTTGCTTCCTAGAATAACATCAGACTTCTGTTTGTTAATATCCAAAACAGGGAGTGGGAAGAGCAGACAGAAGGGTACATAGCCATTCAATATAGAAGGGATGCGTATCATATTGGCTTGTATTATTGTATACAGAGGACAATAGATATATACAGAGGACGAGGAGGTTTGATTATACTACTGTATAAAAAGTTTGTACTATTGTATACTATAATATACTCTAATAGAAGTTTACTTTCCTTTTCGATAAAATTCCACCCTTTCAAATTTGAGTTTTGCTGATGTGTCACTACACTCATTTTTAATTGCTAGTGTACTGTTGAATATAACATCATTGAAAAAGGGCCGTTCAATTGTCCCCTAAAGACAGAACCACTAGCAAACGAGTATTGCAAAATCAGAACAAACAGAAGTACGAAATTTCAACGCTATCAAGTAAGACATGACTAAAATTATTTTTAAATGCTAATTTCCATAGAACATTGTGCACTCTTCATAGCATGTTTTGCAAAACCAGAATATGAAAGATTCAAAAGTTGCAGCAGCAGTACAAAAACTAAACCAGCTATGATAATCAATTTTGATCGCTATTATTTTAACTCTTAAACATCAAGAAAGACTGAAAGAGAAATGAAGACACTTACCAAGAGTTTATTACTCCATAATATCACTCAAGGTTGTTGTGTTGAACATACATATATGGAAGACCAGAATATTGGGACCCCTCAAGTTATAAAATACAAGTTCATAGAGAAAGTTACACCAGACTGAAACTGTAAGAACATACGTATATGGAAGACCAGAATATTTTGCATATAAGCTTAATCAGCTCAGCAACTTCCAGCGGAGGGTTGGTAATGTGGACAAGCTTGTTGAAGATACTGAGCAGATGGGGAATGTCTCCTCAACTATCATGTAAAGAGGCGTCTCTCCTCATCTGATTTAAACCTGTGGAAATCACACAAGAAGTTGAAGTAATCCAGCTCAGAACTGATGCCTGAAATGACACTTCTAAGTTACCAACAAACTACGAAAATTTGCGGTAAGCTCCAAACAGCAAACAATTTGGTCAAAATTTAAAAATAAAAGATAAACTTAATACACACCCCTAAGAAAATCTGGGCCTTTATGCCACACATTAAAAGTTCATATTAGCAGACTTATCAGATTTCTTCACTTACTCCATATTGCACCAAACCAAGACTACACCCACTAAGATTATAGCAAATGAACTCAACAATTTCTTATATTGCAGGTGACCCCGCCGCGAAAGGAATGCCGCATATAGGGAAGACTTTGAAAGCATCCCAGCGGACCCAGCCGTTCATTACTTCATAGTGGATATACAAGGGCACAAATTTATGTAGCTTTAGGCCTATACAGGGACAAAGCAACTCATACTTGACGAAGAATCTATTAATTAGTTACAGAGAATGCTCAGGAACTTAAATGTGGTGAGGGAGATAAACCGTAAATGGAATTCCAGCAAACCCTAACATCTTAACATATTCAGTCAGTCCATAGAGATAAACCGTAAATGACCAGAAAAGCAAATAAACTGTTGTCCAGAAGCAAACCAGTAGCAGACGACTAAAATAGAGAAACACGCAGGCGCAGCCGCCGAAGGAAGAGAACACCACCCACCGCCAGTCGATGTTTGCCGCCGTCTGCCGCCGTCGTCCGTCTCGGTTCACCGTCTGGTCTGGAGTGGAGGTTATGTTTTGCGTCGAGGTCGAAGAAGGAGTTGGAGAAGGAGCACTGGAGAATGGACTATGGAGATGGCGAAGATGTCGCTGTGAGTCGTCGACTTCGACTCGTAGTGTCGTGCGTGCGACTGAGGGAGTGGTGGGTGGAATAGATTTAGGTTTTCCTTGTTAAGTTGAGTAATAAAGTCTGAAACTAAAATTTAAAAATAGATTTTTTAAAAAAAATATGGATAATTCGGTTAACCGAATTTTTTAAAGTCAAAACCGAAAACCGAACTGAATTATAATTCGGATAACCGAATAACCGAAATTTTAAATTCAGTTTTAAAATTCGGTTAAAAATCCAAAAAAAAAATCGGTTTTTGGATTTCGGATAAATCCAAATTATCCAAACTGAATGCTCACCCCTAAATCCACACTGGACCCATTTTCACATATATGCCCACTGCAATTCGCAACATTAGTGCAATACCCTTGGCATGGAATTTTAATTGCTCACGCATTAGCCCAATATGCCAACAAAGTCATAACATGTACTTTATGTTAACAAATAATGCTAACAAAGCATGATTAAATTTAAAGCATTAATACCAAAACCATGCTAAAACCACCACATTGCAACTTTTTTTAACTCCAAACCCACACAAATTCCATAAATAATCATTCAACAAATCCAAATCCACAAATTTGCAAAAATCACAATTTACAACCTAAGGCCCCATTTGGTTCGCAAGTAATGGAACCCTAAATGCAACTTCCACTAAAGTTCCTCAAATTGACAAATGAGAGTTAGAAACACATACCCTAATGTTGTGTAGAAGTTAATTGAGCAAAATAGGAAAGATTTAGGGGGTAAAATCGAAGTGGAATTCGATATGGGGGTTAGGGTTGCAGATTTGAGAGAGGGGCTGGATCGGTGGGCTGGGCGGAGCCGGAGCAAGGCGGCGCAGGCGGTAGCAGGGCGGTAGCAGGGCGGAGCAGCGCAGGCGAGTGGGGCGGCGGCCGGCGTCAGGAAGGTGGTGGCGTGGTGGTGCGCTGTGCTGGTGAGGGGTAGTGCGACAGAGGAGGAAAAGAAGAGGGAGTCGGGCGCGAGGGAAAGAAAGGAAAGGAGGAAAGAAAGGAAGGAAGAGAGAGAGAGGAAGAAAGCACTGCGTTTTCGTTTTTTTTTTTTCAAATTTTTCGCTTGGACCGCCCCACGGGGGCGGTCAGCAAGGGCGGTCCTAGTCAGAGACCGAAATTTTTTTCAAAAATTGAGCATGGACCGCCCCTTAGGGGCGGTCTGTATGGGCGGTCGACGACAGAGACCAAATTGGCGGTGAAAATGAAGGGACCGCCCCTAAAGGGCGGTCCTATGGGCGGTCTACGACAGAGACGGTTTTTTTTTTCGGTGAAAATGAAGGGACCGCCCTTCAGGGGCGGTCCGTATGGGCGGTCCGCACCAGAGAGGAAAATTTCTTCAAAATTAGCACAGGGACCGCCCCTATGGGCGGTCCATGGGGGCGGTCCGCAACAGAAACCCAAATTTTCATTTTTCTTGCACCCCAATTCATCAACTTTCACACTCCAAGTCTCAAAATCACAAAACAGCAGTAAAAAACAAACATAAGCACCAAAAAACACAAACAAAAGCAATAATAAAGACTAACAAGTAAAAACACTTAAACGGGTAGAGAAAGAAATCCGGGTTGCCTCCCGAAAAGCCGCCTTTCTTTTTAAGGTCTTGGCTAGACCATTGTGAGGGTTAGATCAAACCTGGAGGGTGGACGTAAGGAGGACATCCAAAGCATGAAGCGAAGACATTTTTGGGCATCCACTTTGATGCACGTTCACCTTTTTCCTTCCTGCCCCTCTCTTTCTCTTCTTCAAGGATTAATGGTTGGTTCATCCTGGATGGTGATCCCTTCGGGTAGAGTGATGAAGAGAGGTGAAGAAGATGAGTGTGGCTGGGCCTTCTTTTCTACAACCTTGACCGTCGCCGTCTTTTATTTGGGGACCTCCCCGCTGTGAATACCAACTTCTCATCATATGCTTACAAGGTGATGGTCCTTCTTGCCACAGCAATTTGAGCATCAGCAGTGGCAAGGAAAGGCCGGCCAAGGATAAGGGGTGTAGTGGAGTTTTCTTCAATGTCCAAAATGACAAAATCGCATGGGAAGTATAGATGTTCCACTTTGATGATAACGTCTTCAACCACTCCACTTGGGTAAACCGTCGACCCATCTGCCAGTTGAAGGACCATCTTGCTCTTCAATCACCTATACCTAGCCGCTTGAAGGTGGAAAGGGGCATCAAGTTGATGGAGGCACCTAGATCACATAAGGAGTATTGAAAAGAGGTGCTACCGATCATGACCGGGATGGTGAGCTGCTGGCTGGATCGCTGCATTTCGAAGGTAATGGCTGTTTGAGAATAGCAGAGCAAGCTTCATTGAGCTGGATGGTGCCGTCTTCGGTCAATTTTAATCTGTTGGAGATGAGATGCTTGAGGAATTGGCATAGTTTGGCATCTTGGCAATGAGGTCTACAAAAGGGATGTTGACATTCAATTGCTTAAGCACCGCTAGAAACTTCCCGTACTCTGCATCAAGCTTCTGTTTCTTGAGTCGGTTGGGGAAAGGTACGGGTGGTTCACATGGAGAGGGTTTTTGTGCGGAGAGGTTTGCGGGGACGTCTTGAGGAGTTCCCTCCGTTGGGTGGTCAACCCTTTCTTCGTCACCCTCCTTTGGGTTGCTTGGCTCATGTGGGACTTGGACTTCTTGTGTTTTTCTCCCACTTCTCAAGGTAACAACTTTTATCCCTTCCTCATCATCCTCCAACTTGGCTTTTTCTCTTGCATAGTTTGTAAGAAGCTTTCCCAAGTGCTCCCTCTCATCTTGAAGTTCATGATCATGAATTCTTGAAGAAGATTCAAGTTGGGCTATCTTTCTTTTTGATGCTGCTATGGACATAGCCCATACTTGATGAAGAGGGTGAATTTTTGAAGTCTCAATCACATTTATCTTGCTAACCTCTTCTTCAACATCTTCTCTTACGAATATAGCATTGAGTTGCTCTTTCGGATTAGGCTTGGTTTGGCTTGGGAACGTGCCCGGTTGTCTCTGAGCAAGTTGTTCTGAGATTTGATCATTTGAGTTTAAGGCCCTGATTAAATGTCATCTGGTTGGCATTGAAGGCCTCCTGCTCGGTGAACTTAGTTTTTGGGCGGTAGTCATGAAGTTCATCGTCATATTTTGCATGTTTTGCATCATGGCTTCCATTCTAGCCAAGTTACCATCAGAAGAGGAGGAGGATGGTTGTTTGTTGTTGTGGTTGTGTTGTTGTTGTTGTGGTTGTTGTTGTTGTTGTGGTCTAAATCCCGGCGGGCCACCTTGAGGTCTATACCCCATTTGAGAATTGTTCGCTTGGTGTGGCCCTTGAGGTTTATAACCATCGAGTGTTGGAAATATTACTCGGTCCTCCTTGGGTGGAATCGTTATTCCTCCATGAGAAATTAGGATGATTTCTCCATGGGGCATTGTTGTTGTTATAGTTGTAGTTAGGGCGGTTGCTAACAAAGTTTACATCTTCTTGTCTCGATGTAACTTCTCCTTCACAAAATGGGTCTCATGGGGACCCGCACATATAGCACACCCTCTGTGCTGAAGTAGAAGATGATGAAGCTACAGATTTTGCATTCTCTTTTTGGGATGTAGCAAGCTTCTCCACCATGTGTTGTGAGGAGTATTTGGGGGGACGATGATCGGTTCGATATGAAGTAGACCGGCCGCTCTTGGAGGATTTGCCCATTCCCTTCCCCAGTGCCTCGTGTTGTCGCATTGTCTCAAGAAGTGCCATTCCTTCTTCAGGGGACTTGGTCATGAAACTACCTCCCGCAGATGAGTTCACAAGCAACCAGTTAGCATCGTCAAGCCCATTAAAGAAAGACAGGCATAACGATTGATCATCCAACCCATGATGGGAGCAGTTCATCAACATCTCTTGAACCGGTCCCATGCATCGTACAAGGTTTCTCCGGGCTCTTGGCTGAATGTATTGATCTCTCAATCAGTTGCCTCGTCCTACTAGTCGGGTAGTACTTGGCAAGGAACTTTTGGGCCATTTGTACCCATGTTTGGATTGATTGAGACGGTAAACTTCTAAACCATCTTGATGCGGAGTCGGATAAGGAATGGGGGAAAAGCTGCAACCGGATTCTCTCCTTTACGTTACCGTCTTTCCCGAAGGAATTGCAGAAATTAAGGAAGAGACTCAGGTGGTTCGGAGCATCATCAGGATTTGCTCCACTGAATTTCCCTAAGTCCCGAACAGCAGTGATGTAGTGAGTCTTGAATACCCACTGCCCGGCCTCTTGAGGCGTCAACACCGGTAGGACTATAGCCGAAGGCCTCCCTTCGGTATCCGGCTGGTGGTAATCAGAGAAGCGCTCGGTGTTGCTGCTGCCCATTATTCATGATTTCTGGGTTATCATCCGCCATGTGTAAACCTCTTATGCGTCTTTAAGAGTGCGCTCAAGTTCGGATCTCGGACTAGCTAGCGGGGAGCTACTAGACCGAGTGTTTGGCATACACAGAGGAAGCACAAGGTACCTAAGCAATCACAAGAAAAACAGCACTACAACTTAGTAATAGAAAATATAAACAAGGATAGGATATAACAACAAAAACGAAAAACACAATCAAAGAAAACAGAACACTAAACTTCAAAAAAAACAAAAACTAAAAATACCGGAACTAGGGAATTGATGGAATCAATCTCCCCGGCAACGGCGCCAAAAACTTGTTGTGCAAAAAACTATATAACAAAGTATACAAGTATATGCAAGGAGTAGGCAAGTGCACCTAATCGGTGTAGTACAACAAGTGTCGTATCCACAAGGAAATTGGTCCTAACTTCCTAGTCTCGGTACTTAGTAATTGCAAAGAAAACAGTAAATTGGGGTTTAGCCAGAGGCAAGCTTGATTGTGTTGGTTGAGTAATTGCAAGAACAACGAAAATAAACTAAAAATGAAAGTTAATGGATTGGATGGAAAAGTACTTTGGGAATTTGGCAATCCCCCAACTACCAGATATGCTAGCAGCTCTTCTTATGCCATAGTTGTTTTTAGAACAAAAATAATAACTCTCTAAACCAAAGATGAGTTAATTCTTACTAGTTAATTTTAGCCTTCAAAATCAATTAGGACTAACTCACTAAGTAGCACTAAGCAAGTTCTAGAACCAAAGCTCCAAATTATGCTCACTAATCCTAGAAGCATAAATTAAGAGTTTCTCTCTCAATTTGGTCACAAACCCTAACTCAAACCAAATTGTAGTGGGGTTCACCACAAATGCACTCAAGAGATCAATTGAGAACATTGAAAGATAATTGAGAGAGAAACAACTATATTAAGGCATAATAAAGATTCACAAGCAAAATCTAGGGTTTGGGTTCAAAAACCCATCCCAAGCACAATGAGTACTACTCAAGCATAGAGGAAAGAAAACTAGAAAGAGTAAGAAGAAGCCATTGGTTGAAGCTTGGAAGCTTTGGAGAAGGTGAGTTCTTCCTTTCTCTCTTCTTCTTCTTATTTCCTCTCTTTTTCTTCTCTTCTTTCACGTTCTTTCTCCTCTCTTTAGGGTTGTAGTCGTGTGTGTTGGATGTGTAAAAATGCCAAGAATTCCTCAAACCCCTTCTTTTTTCCCGTTTTAAAACGATCGTTCTGGGCAAATTTCCGTCGGGACCGCCCCACAGGGGCGGTCCACAGGGGCGGTCCACACCAGAGGCAATCCCGTGTTCCGAAATCGGCTGGACCGCCCCTCAGGGGCGGTCCACAGGGGCGGTCCACACCAGAGAGGCTTTTTCTGCACCGAAATTGGCTCGTTTGCCCCTCGTCTGACCACACTCCTCGGGGCATTAAAGCTCAGCTACAAAGTCTTGAGAGTCTCCTAAAAACCATTGCTCAAGTGAGCTTTTACCTAAATTTAAATCAAAACTGCATGAGTTCAATTATATTAACGAAATGCTCTATCAAGTGGTGAAATGAGTCAATAGTTACACGAGATAAAGGTAAATAAAGACCTATAAATAATCATCATTCACCACTTATCAGCGTGGTACTTGGAATATTCTAAGAATTTTGCACCTGGGCCAAAATGTGTTTGGGCTAGAAAGAGGGCGCATGGGCCGAAATGATTTCTAAACATGTCCCAGATGTGAATTGGAATTTGGCTGAGTACTTCTGATTGGGCCTAAAGATGATACTTATACCTAGGATTTGGGCCAAAGCCCGAGTGGAAAGTCTTTCTAGACTAGAATAAACCCTGAAACGGAAAGGCCTGATGGATTTTCATGAACTACTTTCGGTGGATTTGTTTTCATGGGCCTAGAACTAAATGATAATTCAAATTGGGCCGAAAGAGAGAAATCACCATAGGTTACTTTTGGGCCAGAGCCCAAACAAAACAATCATTTATTTCAAACCAAACAGGGCCTTAGGGCCGCAAACAATGAAGTCGTAAATTCCAGGTTGGGCTGAGTGATATAGGAAGAGTTCCTATCAATTTCTAGGCTGGCAGTGGGGCGCGGTCATACAAGCAAAACAGGGCCCACACAAGTTCAACATGTCCTTACTAGACGCTTCAACCAAAATGGGTATGGATCGATCCGGAGAGGTGCTTGGGAGTGGGCCCAGGTCACCACAAAGGGAATAGGGCGTTGCACGCTATTCTCTTGGGCTTCCCCACTTTTTCACTATCACCTGAAGGTGTGCGTCTACGGTCGGGTCTTTGAATGACCAAACAATGGGCTAGGTAAGGGTACTGCCAGGAAATGCTTGGGCTAAAGCCCAGGTATTAAGGGGGTGTGGTTAGACGACACCCTCCTCTTTCCCCCACTTATTCACATCACCTAAAAGGTGTGAGTCCCTGACAGGGGACCCTCAAACGGGTCCCAGGGTGAAGTTGGTTTGCGTGGACCCCGCTCTCATATGATGCAAAGGTACATAAATTAAAGTGCGCACAAAAGTAAACACAATATAATAAAGCCATAAATAAACATTTTCGAGTTAAGCCCTCTTTCTTAAAATTAAACAAGTTAATTTAAGAGGTTTGTCCCCAGCAGAGTCGTCAGTCTGTGAGCCTCGATTTTAAACCCTATCCTATGTTGATTAAAGTTGGTTAGGATCTAATCGGGTTTTAGGTCCACTTATAACCTAAGATTAATAACTATGTCATATAACAATAATTATTAAAACCTAAGCTAGCTCACTGGAACCTATTATGAGTCGCCACCTAATTTTGACCTAGATTAAATTAGGAAAGGAGAGTTCGGGTTCGGGGGCTTGATATTTGACTTAATTAGGGTTCAATTACTTTCATTACCCTTCCTAGGTCGTTTTTCCTCTACTTGGTTTATTTACGGCTTATTACGAGTCGTTTTAACCTAAGTGCGCGAGCTTCTGTTTTTTTGTGTTTTTTAGCATTTTTTGACAGAAAACTAAAGTGGAAATTAAAATTACCTAAACTAGGGTTTCGGAGGCAGAATTAGGTTAAATTTTTGTTCCCGTCCGTGGCCACGGACCTAATGTTCGAGACCACGGACCCTAGTTAACTATATGAAAAATAAAAGTCGAATTAATAGAAAACAGAAAATGGTAAAGTCCGGGCCACGGACAGGCCGTCCGTGGGCCCGGACATTATTAGAAAAAACTAAATTTTTAAAATTTAAAAAAAACTCGCCGCCGTCCGTGGGCGTCCGGGCTTACGGACAAGGAGTCCGGGACCCCGGACATGACGTCCGTGGGTGCGGACCGCCCTCGGACGGCGGCGTTAAGGCTGTTCCCGAAGGGTTTTTGACTCAAATTTTATGGTGTGTGTAGCCTGAAATGTACAAGACGTTAGTAATTTAAAGTTTTCAATTTGAGTTCGAATTAAGCACGAAACTTAGTAAACAAGTTATTGGACAGAAGCTTAAACAAACAGCGATACAGAAGCGTACGAAGGTTAGTTTGAGCCCAAAATTTGACAGAGAGTTAATAGGTCGTGGGGAATTAGAAAAGTAGAGTTGCAACCTGTTTTACCTTCGAATTCAAGGTGATTCTTCACACCGGGATTCGTCGAGTGCTTCGTTGATGGCAGACCCGAAAGGATTTCGAACCAAGCTTCTGGTTGTTGGTTGTTCTTGCTGTTCTTCACGTTTTGGTGGTGTTTTGTGGGGTTTTGATGACTATTGATGCTTTGGGATTGGAAAACGTGTTTAGATGGTGATTTCGGGGAAATTTTCGGTATGATTTGGGTGGCCGGGTGTTGGAAAACGTGAGAGAGAGTGAGGAGGCTGTTTTCTGGCTCTCTAGGGTTCTTGAGCATATGCGGTTCTGATTTTATCCAAAAACCTATCCCCTTATATAGACTTTCTTAAAGATAAAGAGAATCTAGTAAAAGTAAGATTTTTTGGTATTTTAATTAAAAGATTTCCCAAAGGAATTTTGCTGTGAAATTTTAACCACATGTCAAGGATGGATATTATGAATTTTCTGAGGTGGAAACGAATTTTTTAAATGTTGGAATATTTTTAAATCGAATTTCTTGTCAGATTCAGTCAGAAATTGCTAGAAAATTATTGGAAATTCGAAAAATCAAAATTCCAACGCCATTATGCTTAAAATGTCATCCTCTATCATGGGTTAAAATATAAAAGCATTTCAAGCTGATTTGGGCACCCTTTGGAGAGAGAGAAAGCTCATAGGGAGTCTCAGGAGCCTTTAAAGATTACCAAAACGCCCCTGAAAATGACGAAGCTGCTCCCCATGCCATGGAACGCGCCGATCGAGCCGGAATCCCTCACCACTTGATTAAAATGCCCCTCACAACACCAGCACCCCGTAGACCCTAACCCAGGGGTCAAAATTTTGGGTATAACACCATTGTCTACGGACTGGTGACATGGGAGAATACGTTGGAAACTTTGTGAATGTTTTAATCACCAAAAGAAACAAGAGAATTTTGAGAGCTATACATGCTTAAGCATGTTGTGTGATATTTAAGTATAAGAATATGGCGGATCTAATGATCCAATGAGTTTAAGTATACATAAGTATGATCTATATGATCTATGGAATGAGGTAAGACATGTATTCTAATAAGATAAGATGCATGGGAACTTTGGGGACAAAGTTCTTTTAAGGGGGGTAGATTGAAATACCCCAAACCTAAGTATGCTAAGTAAACATCAAATTATGATGTATTAAGGCTAGAATATGCCTTAGAAGATTGGTAGACAATTTAAACCAAGGAAAACACAAGAAAGTGCCTTAAGGGCAATTTGGGCAAAAACGTGCTCTAAGCTTGGAGTGACTTTGATTAGCACCCAAATACCATTATAACACTTTAGTAATATGCTAATGGACATTTTAAATCAATTAACAAAGAAAAACAAGCTCAAAAATAAGCTTAAACACAAAATGTGCTTTAAAACTCCTTAAGCACCTTTTTGAGAAATTGTCTTAGAATTGAGTTTTGAGTGGATAAATGTCCATCATTACTCTTTAATCAACATGTGTACTAATTAGTATCACATCAGGAAGCCTAAATCAATGGGAAATCAAAAATTTCAGAAAATGGGGCACTGATTTGTGAATAGTGCCAAATGGTGACTAGTTTAAGTTTTAATCAATATAAGTCAATTAGTTGGTCACCAAGACCATAAATATCTTGGTTATAAAGAGGGGCCGGTTTTCTAAGGATGAGTCGCCATAGACTTCATCAAATAAGGAAGAAAAGAAGAGATAAGTAAAAGGAGTTACTATTTGCTTTTATAAAGTAAATATCTTATATTAGCCTACCTTTCTTCTTCTCTCTCTTCATTTCTCTTCTTCCCACGGTTTATTCTCTCTTCTCTTGCTCCAAAACCGAGAGAGCTCTATCCATGGGTGCTCCACCTTCAATTGCTCACCAAGTGTTCATCTTTACTCCAAATCAAAAACCAAGTATAGATTTCTCTTAGTTAGGCAAGACCTATCTTCCTATATTCTCAAATCCTTCAAGATCAACAGTTTGTGCCATGAGAAA